>CACVCL010019330.1:52500-107505 GCA_902729485.2 Mus minutoides | reverse complement strand
TACGATGACTAGCAGCTGCCCCACTGAGATCCCGGCAGATCGGCAGACCAGAAGGGATGTGACGTCACCTTAAGAGGAGGTTATTGTGGTGGCATTCTGTATTCATCTTAGCTACCAATCATCTATGCATGCTCATTGGACAAAAATAGCTGTCATTTATTGAGTACTCGGCACGAGGTTACTGAGTATTTAACACACATCATCCCATTCAGTCCTTACTACTTAAGGCAAGAGCTAATTTGTGGTCAAGCTGAAAACCGAGGTTCAGAGAGGCAAAAGAAGATGCCCCAGGCCCCACAGCAATTAAGTGACCACATTAGAACTTGACAGTCCAGTGTGCTTTCTTTCACTAGGTGGCTTCTTGATGAAAGTTGGACCAAGAACCCAGGAGATGTGGTAGGTGACAACACAGAGGCACAGGGGACTGCATGAGCTATCCCTGTTACACACTCCCAAAGGCCACCAACAGCCTTACCCACACCTTTGTGTGCTGATGGACACCCTCCCAGTGGTAGGCACTCTGCTGGTATGTCTGGGAGTAATGAACAGAGACTCACTATAGCCAAATGAAAAGTGACAGGAATCTGATCACATGACCACACTTTATAGTAAATCACTGGGCCTTGTGGCTATTGCCCACACTAAGGCCTTGTGGGTTGAAATGATATTTGCAACGATTTATTTATTTATTTATTTATTTATTTATTTATTTATTTATTTAATTTTTTGGTTTTTTTGAGACAGGGTTTCTCTGTATAGTCATGGCTGTCCTGGAACTCAACCTGTAGACCAGGCTGGCCTCAAACTCAAAAACCTGCCTGCCTTTGCCTCCCAAGTGCTGGGATTAAAGGCATGTGCCACTACTGTCCAGCTTATTTATTTATTTATTTACTTACTTACTTACTTACTTATTCATTCACTTAATGATTGATTGTGTATGAGTGTTTTGTCTGCATGTATGTGTGTGCCTCATACATGCCTGGTGTCCTTAAAGTTCAGAAGAGGCCACTGGACCCCTAGGACTGGAGTTACAGACGAGAGTCACCATGTGGGTGCTAGAAAGCAAACCAAGTCCTCTGCAACAGCCACACACTTGTGGCTCTTAACCACTGAGCCACCTTTCAAGCCCCTGAAACTACAGGTTTCTGTGGTGAGCTAACTACAATACATTACTACATACATGTGATTTAGAAACCAGACAATCATTTTCTGCCTATAGGACTCTGAGACACTATTCTCTTACCTGGAACCAAGAGCTCAGTGCTCTGCACACCTAGGTGCAGTTACTGAGACCCAGTTTCTCTCTACCTTTTCATGTTTCTCCTCCTGCCATCCATCACTCACTAGAACTCTTGACACAGGGGAGCTCCCCAAAAAGGAATCTCCAGTCCTGCTCCACATGACCATTGGTCTTGAACCAAGGTCATGGCTTAGGCCTATCAATGGCTGCCCTTGGGTGTCTGTGCTTTCTTAGTTCACTGAGCTATGGTCAGGGTAAGGGAGAAGTGGAGCTGGCTGGTGTGAAGCTGGGCTGCTACAGATATACCCAACCTGGTGCTTGCTGCAAACCCTGGCCAGACCCAGCTGCCAGCTTTACCTTAATGGCTGGCAGACAATTACAACCAGGAATGGCTCTTAAGGCCTCAGACACTGTGACCTTCCCAGATCACTGGGTCTGGAATCCATGAAGAGAGATCCTCTCCATCATGGTTGACGCTGTGAGGAAACTTAAAACGGGATGGAGCGTTACCAGAGGTATGCCCCACTTACGCATGTCCCATCACCTACATGACTTTGGGTCTACTGAGTACAAAATGTCACTCTTCTGGACTTCCTAGCCTGTCTCCCTGCCCTGTAACTTTCTCCTTGTCCTTCTCTCCAGCACACTGTGAAAGTTCTTTGGTCAATCTTCTGCCCCGTCCTCTGCAAGGTCGGTCCTAGGAAAGAGAGATCTGTCTGTTCTTTGGTTTGTTTGCTTGGCTAAGACCTAGAACTGCCTGCATTAACTGGTAAGGGAGGGGCAGAGTGCTCTTCCTGGAGAAGGTGACATTGCTGAGCTAGCTGCCCAGGGGAGGACACAGGGAAAGAACACATTCAGGACTAGACACAGTGGCTGGGGTGCCCATGGAAGTTTACTGCACAAGGGGAGGGAGGAGGGGCTGGTTTGGCAGAAGAGAAATGAGAGTCTCACCCATGTCCCTTGCTTGGCCAAGAGTCAGACTGGGTGCAAGAAGCTACTAAGAGCAACAGGGAGATGGCAGAGGCTGGGCCAGGGATGAGAATCCTTCAGTGAATAAACTAAGGGCTGAGTTGGGAAGAACTGTCCCTTACTGAGTGCTGACTTCGGAAACCTGCACTGTGTGCTCTCTTGACAACAGCCTTTCACCGCCTGTCTTAGATACTTTTCTGTCCTGATAAAACACGTGACCGAAGGCAAACTTAAGGAAGACATTGTTTATTTTGGCTTGTGGTTCCCGAAGAGAGGTGAGTCCATTACAGCAGTGAGGCACGAGAGAGCACGCAGCAGGCGCTGTGGCAGGGGCATGAAACTGAGCAATCACACCTTGAAGATCAAGCTTAGAGCGGAGACTACACCAGAAGCAAGGCAAGGCTTTTAAACTCTCAAAGCCCTCCCCTCCCTCAGTGGCATACTTCCTCCACCAAGGGCAGCAGACTTAATGATTCACCTGGAGGCAAGAAGGCAGTCCTATTCAACACTACTCAGTAGCTGGTGTTGATTGAAGCTTAGCAAGCAATACATCACTTATTCCCCTTTTCATCTCCATACAACTATAATTTCCTCCATCAGAGCTTTCTAAAGAGTTCTGCATTAAGCTAAAATCTGTATTATCACATTTGAACGACTCAGTTAGTCTAACCAAACTGCCACCTATTCATGTGTTTAAATGTTTGTATACTCTTCTTTTGTCCGGACAACTGGTCCCAAAAGATAAAAACAATGATTAGCACAGCAAAACAATGGTATACTGTGTCCTATTACAGGTTGCCCTTTATCCCTCCTGACAAAAGGCTTTTGGATTCTGCACTGACAGGCTGAGAATCAACATGAAATACAGTCAGTAAACATAACAGCATCATTTGGGGGTCAGCAGTATCATGTCCTTCTTGCTTCCCCAAAGTCTTGGCTTGACCAGTTAGTCTCTCCACGTTATTGTCTTCCTCGTCCTTTTGGGACATCTCCTCTTGATGGGTTTGTCGTCAAGCTTCAACCCCTCACTTGTCTGGTGGTCTCTGGGATGCAGTCCTTGTCCGAAATGTCACAGCAGGAGCCATCTAGGACTTCACGTAATTTTCTGCAAAACATAAGCATAACCTCGCCTCGATGGCAGGACATCGGGCACTTCCCATTGATTAGTTGTTAGGTTTTTTGCTTTTTGTGGGTGTTTTGTTTTGTTTTGTTTTGTTGTTTTAAACATATACTTTAGGTAGTGTCTCCTTTGGGCAAAATGCTTTTGTAAGCAGAAAAATTAATAAACAGTTATTAATTAATAACTGGTATTTTTTCAAGACAGGGTTTCTCAGTGTAGCCCTGGCTGTCCTGGAACTCACTCTATAGACTAGGCTGGCCTCGAACTCATAAATCTGCCTGTCTCTGCCTCCCAAGTGCTGGGACTAAAGGCATGCGCCACCACTGCCTTGCTCTAAAGTGAAAAAATTTAAAGTTAGCCTTGCTAAATGTAGCATAGGATGTGGGAATTCAAATCTGTAATTTAAGTATTAGATTGTGTTGTTTTACAATAGTTAGACACTGTTGACTCTAAGGGAGTTCAGTAACATGATTAATATTCCATAAATGTTAAAAAAATTTTTAAGCATTTGCCAGTATCAGCAAGTCCATTATCAGTTTTTACTTGTAACAGAAGTTCTAGAGAGAAATGTGTAAAGAGCTACTTGACAAAGTCAAGTTGAAGATATGACAGAATGGTGTTTTCCTGGAGCCCCCAGGACCCTATGCCATGCTTGGGGTTATACTCTGCTGCTGTCTAATTAGGGAGAGGCATAATACATGCCTGCAGGGTACATGGAGCACAGGTCTCTACACAGCAGACAGTAGACAAGGCCCCAGACACTGTTGTAGACGCCACGTTAATGTGAGAATCTCTCACTACTAAACTGCACTAGAAACTTGGAATGCTGTAACATAAGCCTCACACAGAAGGCAGGGCTCTTGAGACTCCTCTAAATTCTTCCCTTGTCAAGAATCTGCACCTGGGCTGGAGAGATGGCTCAGTGGTTAAGAGCACTGACTGCTCTTCCAGAGGTCCTGAGTTCAATTCCCAGCAACCACATGGTAGCTCACAACCATCTGTAATGAGATCTGATGCCCTCTTCTGGTGTGTCTGAAGACAGCTACAGTGTATTTCTATATAATAAATAAATAAATAAATAAATAAATCTTAAAAAAAAAAAAAAGAGTCTGCTCCTTTACGTCAGACCAAGGGCAAGCACAAAACTAAACCACAAGCAAATCCTACTTAATTCACATTAACTTTGAAAGATTTAAACCTAAGGCTATCTATGTAAGATTTGAGATCTTTAAAATTTAGAGCAATTTGAATCTTGAGTTCAAGACTCTCCTGGGGGCTGGAGAAATGGCTCAGCGATTAAGAGCACTGACTGCTCTTCTGAAGGTCCCAAGTTCAAATCCCAGCAACCACATGGTGGCTCACAACCATCTGTAATGAGATCTGATACCCATTTCTGGGGTGTCTGAAGACAGCTATAGTGTACTTACATATAATAAATAAATAAATCTTTTTTTTTTTTAAAAAAAAGCAAATAAACAAACAAAACAGCACAAATGATGGCACGTCCCTATAGCCCAGCACTTAGGCTGGGGCAGGAAGATTATGAGTTCAAGACCAGCATGGCAAGTTTGAGGTTAGCGTGGGTAAATGGCTAAAATGGCGATATTATGTTATGTATTATCTTGCTACATTAAAAAAAAAAAACTACTAAAATAAAACAAAGTCCTCAAAAATAAGAAAACCACTACCAGCAGTAAAAATTGTACAATGGCTTTGAACAAACATTTGCCACACAAGAGAGGAATGGTAAGGGGAAATATATGCAATATCATTAGTTATTAGAAATTAAAGATAAGGGCTGGAGGGATGGCTCAGTGCTTAAGAGCACTGACTGCCCTTCCAGAGGTCCTGAGTTAATTCCTAGCAACCATATGGTAGCTCACAACCATCTGTAATGGGATCTGATGCCCTCTTCTGGTATGTCTGAAGAAAGCTACAGTGTACTTACATATAATAATAAATAAATCAGAAGAAGAAGAAGAAGAAGAAGAAGAAGAAGAAGAAGAAGAAGAAGAAGAAGAAGAAGAAGAAGAAGAAGAAGAAGAAGACTCTCCTATCAGGTTAACAGGAGATTCCAAAGTACCTGAAGAACCATCACAGAACATCCCGAAGTGGGAAACAACTGGGTTGTCCCACGAGAGTGTGAAAGAACACGTCCGGAAGACACTGCAAGCAAAACAAACATGTGAACAGCATCAAAGAATAACATTTTCATGTAAGAAGAACTTTCTGGAAGGTTCTAGTTCTTACTACATTCCACCTATTCTCAGGCTGTACCAAAAATAATCTTAGGTGAAAACTTTCAAATAATCTAACTCCTATCGACTACACTTCTGTTTTTCAGTCCTTGGCCACCGTATTATCCATAAGAAATATTCCTTCTTGGTTCCAATTTGCCTCTATTTTTTTTAAATCCAAGTTTGATCACATTGCTATTTAAAATTTTTTTCTGTTTTACAAAGATATAAATTTAAGACATGAAGTTTTAGTAATCATAAATACAAAGGAATCTGGGTGGGGTTTGGTCTCTCGGTGCCAAAAAGGCTTTTGAAGTCTGTTTTTTGTTGTTTTTTTAATGGAAAGGACAAGATAAAATTGCTTATTTTGCTAAGGCTGATTAGACAGACGATTGGACAGACAATGAAGCAATGTGACCAAGACAATGAAAGCCCTGAACAATCCTGGCTGGTCATCCTCCAGGAAGCCTCTGCAGAGGGCCAGGCCAGCAGCGGAGTCCACGGCAGCCTGCAGAGAAAACAAATAGCCTTCTTTTAATGATCCTCCTTCCCGAGAAAGACTGCGTGCGCGCTACACAGGACAATACGTGAACTCCACCTTGCAAAATAATCGGCACGCATTTTATCTCATCTTCCTCAGGGGTCCAATTGACCCTGTTTTTTAGCCCTGATAGTCCTGTCTATAGACCGTCACCACCACCTGGCTGCATTTCCAATTTTCAACATCAATTGTTTCTTGTTCAGGAAGCCAAGGACTGAATCTGACTGACACTTGGGCAGAGCAGCAGCTCTGTTGCTCTATTTCCCTTCTCTGGATCTTAACCAATAGCTCAGGAATCGTAAATAGCGCTTGGTCTTGGTACTGGGAAGAACCCAGGCTTACTCTATCTTCCCACTCACCTGTGACCTCCTGGGTGAGGGCACGCACCACTCCTGGGTGACTAAAGAAAATTTCTCTTACCTTCTCCAAGACTGGAGACCCTCATGTTGGTCGCCATTGTGGGGGTCCCTGCAGGCACCTCAAACAGCCAGGGTAATAGCCCAAGTAAGGTTAAAAAAAGGCCATCTGGTTCAACATGACTCAGTAGCCAGTATACTTTAGGTTACTTAATTCTGTTTGAGACAGGGTTTCTCTGTGTAATCCTGGCTGGCCTGGACTCACTCGGTAGACCAGGCTGGCCTCTAACTCAAAGATTCACCTGTCTCTGCCTCCCAAGTGCTGGGATTAAAGGCGTGCGCCACCATCGCCCGGCTAAGTGTTGGTTCAAACTTCAAGAGTCTGATACCAGGTAGTTTAATATTATAAATCTTAAGCCATAACATCTTCCATAAAGATGATTGACTACACGTGACATCTTTTTTTTAATTATTTATTTATTTTTTGTTTTTTTTTTTTTTGAGACAGAAGGTTTCTCTGTGTAGTCCTGGCTGACCTGGACTCACTCTGTAGACCAGGCTGGCCTCGAACTCAGAGATCCACCCACCTTTGCCACCCAAGTCCTGGAAACAAAGGCATGCACCACCACCACCCAGGTGACTGATTACATATGACATCTTAAGTGTTTAGGGGAAGAATGCAGAGATCCAACTGCCTTTGACACCAGAATACTGGAAGGAAAGGCACCCCCCTCCCCCACCTAGCTGACCCATTATAGAAGATATCTTAAGGTTCTAGGGGAGGCTCTGACATGGTCTTGGTCATACAGATAGCACAAAGTTCACCAGGATATTAAACACCTCCACTCCCAGCCTTCTGGGAGGAAAACAGGATATATGTCTCTCCCTTTGAAGAGACAACCTGCACGTTTAACATTGCTTATTTGTGAGAGCAAGGACCTCGGTGCCACATGGCATTCTGTGGCTCTAAAGGGAGGGACAGGCCTAGTGAGTTTCTAACTTTGGTCCCCAAGTCTCCAGAGTCAAGGCCCTTCCCTCTGCATACCTACCAAAGTAAAAAGGTGCTCCGTGCTGGTAAGCCAACAGCACTAAGGGCTGCAGGCACATTGCGTGCCAGCAACCTTGCTCTTCCTGGGTACCACCACCATTGCCTACGGCAGAAAATCAGGCAAGGCCAGCGGTTTAGAATTTTCATTCCAGATTGCATATTCTGACCCAGCAGCCCAGCAGTAGCTCACCTGGCTAAGGCCCCTGCAGGCGATCACGGGGAGACGGTCATGCTCTCTGGTCGTTCCACACTAATGTTGGGGAGCACGCTCCTAATTAATGACGGACAGAAAGTGAACACGCACGCAGTCCTATGAGTCTAAAACAGCTCCCCACAGGACAACTGAGCAGTGGCAGAGACAGAGCTCAGGGGCTTCCTCTTAGGGCTCCTCCCACCAAGGTCCCACCAGCCAGTAGCCTTTGCTATATACTGTCACATCAACCTCAGAGTCCCTCCCAAGCCTTCTCCTATAAGTCTCCTTTGTCCATTGAATCGAATTTCTTCAAAGGCCCACTCAGGCACATACACCAACTCCAAAAGATCGCTTCTGCCAGGTGTGGTGGCAAGCACTTTTAATCCCAACCACTCTAGAGGCAGAAGCAGGAGACTCTCTGTGATTTCAAAGCCAGCCTGGGCCACAAAGCAAGTTAGAGGACTCCAAAGAGAGTCTCTTTCAAGAAAAGAAACACGAAAAGATAGCTTCTCTATAAAAACCTTGTAGTGGTTGAGTACGTATCACCCATTATGTGTAATTCACCTTGGCCTTCCTAGATGTGAAAGTGTCAAAACCTTGGTCTCTGATAGCAGAGATCCAAGCTGAGAAAGCCCAAGCCAAAATATAAATGTATTCAATTACTTAATGTATGAGTGCTCTGCTGCATGTACACCCAAACGCCAGAAGAGGGCATCAGATCCCCTTATAAATAGTCATGCGCCACCATGTGGTTGCTGGAAATTATTGAACTTAGGACCCTCTGGAAGGGCAGCCAGTGCTTTTAACTGCTGAGCCATCTCTCCAGCCCCAGCACATGTCTTTTTTAATCTTAGCACTTGGGAGACAGAGGCAGGCCAGCCCAGACCCACAGAGTGAGACCTTGTCTCATAATAAACCAACAAAACAAAGCAGAACAAAACCAAGATGACTCTCACGCAGCCATCCACGCCCTGTGGGGAGGCTGAAGTGTTGGCAGGAGTGTGTGAAAGCGCCAGCATTTGAGAGGGAGGAGTGGACCCTTCAAACACGGGAAACGGCCTTCAGCAACTCTTCTCCCTGCATTATGGATGGCCAGAGCACACGCAGCCCATGGTCGGCTTTTAAATGCAGGTGCAGACACAGGAACAGACATGAGGCCAAGAAGAGATGCAGATACTGGAGGCCTGCAGGGTGGAGTCTGGGGAAAGAGCCTAGCTAAGCATAGCTCCCCTGTCATAGTCCTTTCCTACAAAGGCCCCATAAAGCCTCAGGGCCAAGGACAACCAAAGAAGATCCCCTGGGCAGAGCTACTGGAAGGCATAAGGGGTTGGGACATGCACGTTAGCTCAAGTGGAACACAAGTTATCTCTGCCTGTCATTGTCTTATTTCTCCTCTTTAAAGATTTTTTTACTTTATATATGTGAGTATGTTCACTATCTTCAGACACACCAGAAGAGGGCATCAAATCCCATTACAGATGGTCGTGAGCCACTATGTGGCTGCTGGGAATTGAACTCAGGACCTCTGGAAAAGCAGTCAGTGCTCTTAACCGCTGAGCCATCTCACCAGCCCCCTCCTTTCTTTTCTTTTCTTTTTTTGTTTGTTTTTTGGTTTTTCTTTTTCTTTGAGACAGGATTTCTCTGTGTGTAGCCCCGACTGTCCTGGAACTTACTCTGTGGACCAGGCTGGCCTCAAACTCACAGAGATCTCTGTCTCCCGAATGCTGGCATTAAAGGTGTGCACCACCACATCTACCTATCCTTTTATTTTTCAAATACTGAGCAGGAGTCCCGTGTCCAGTCGGCCCTTGTATCATCGCTGAAAGCCCGTGGCAACATGCATAGTGCTGTATTGGATGCAAGGGACGAATGCTCCAGAGAATGGACTGGACAGGAGATCCGACCTCAAGTACAGGTCAGAATGTCCCTGACATGGCAACTCCCAGGATGCCTCTACAGTGGAGTCACCTGCAAAGCAGATGAAACCTGATGAGTACCCAGCTTGCCACTGCTCCCAGCAGGGCATGGTGGTTATGGGGCAAAGGATTGGCACAGGAGTTACCAGTCAGTAAGCATCCCCAAACTGTTGGCTCTTACTTCCAGAATGAACGCATTGTTGTCTTTAACTCCTAAAAAGGACATAGTGTTTGGTCGACGGTAGGGCAGTCACCACCACCAATCATACCACCAATATAAGTAATGCCCAACAGGAATGGATGGATGCCAAATGTACGCTGAGTGGAGAGACCACAGTGTGGGAAAGCTCCCAGCACTGGAAGGCATGGGTGTGGACCTTCCAAGCACGGGACAGTTCTTTCTACATTTCCTCTGCCTGCACTACCAATGGTCAGGGCATGGGTATCCCCTGATCACTTACGAACGCAGGGCCAAAGACGGGGGAGGGCCTGCTGTCAAATGCAGAAGTTTAGAGCAGTCAGTTTCAACTTGACACAGACTAGAGTTATCTGAAAGGATGGAACCTCAGCTGAGACACCGCCTCCATAAGACTGGGTTGTATATAGACAAGCCTGTATGGCATTTTCTTAAATTAGTGATTGATGTGGAAGGGCTCAGCCCATTGTGGGTGGGGCCGTCCCTAGGGCTGGTGATCCTGGGTTATATAAGAAAGCAGGCTGAGTAAGAACCTGGGAACCAGGCAGTACGGAGCACCCCTGCATGGGCTCTGCATCAGCTCCTGCCTCCAGGTTCCTGGCCACGTCTGCGTTTTTGTCCTGGCTTCCTCTGATAAACAGTGATGTGGAAGTCTAAGCCAAATAAACCCTTTCCTCCCCAAGCTGCCTTGGTCATGGTGGCCTTGGTCATGGTGTTTCATTGCAGCAAGAGGAGCCCCAATCAAGACAGACCTGGGTCCAGGTAGATACGCAGCACTGTTCTGTGTCTGATTCAGACCTTCTGCTGCTAACCCACCAAAGCAAGAAGCATTATAGAGGACTCAGAACTGAAGCAGGCACAACAGGAAGTAGATGAACATCAGCGGCCCAAGGGATGCAGCCACCGTCATCTTCTGTCCATTTACTTCCCAGTCTATCCCATTCCTGGGAACCTGTTAGCATCCCTTGAGGGCAGCCAACCTTTCTTTCTTTCTTTCTTTCTTTCTTTCTTTCTTTCTTTCTTTCTTTCTTTCTTTTGTAAGAATATTTATTATTTTTTTTTATATGAGTACTCTGTAGTTGTCTTCAGATGGTTGTGAGCCACCAAGTGGTTGCTGGGAATTGAACTCAGGACCTCTGGAAGAGCAATCAGCGCTCTGAACCACTGCGCCATATTTCCAGCCCCGCCCCTCTTCCCCCTCCCCCTTCCCGGGAGGGCAGCCATCTTAAGTTCAGATCCTACCTTGGGAGCGCTGTGGTCCAGCTGCTTCCTGGCAGGACAGAGACACCTCTCATGTCACCTCTGCACCAAGCTGTCAATTCTGCAATAAACAAGAATAATTTAAATAAGCATCTAAATGTCACTTGGTCAAATCTGTCCTGGGCAGAGTCCCTGGTGCGACAGCCAAATACAGCAGATACACCTGAGGCTGGATAACTAGTGACGCAGCACTTTCTCGTGAACAAAGAAAGATGCTAGCAACAAATCACCTGTCAGAGAACACTTTTCAGATCGTTCCTCCAAGCTCTGATAAAGGGCAGCGACTCCAAAAGGTTCTTTTATCTCGTCTCCTGCCAAAGAATCTCAAATGGAAAAATGCTGGCTGACTGTCTAACCGCCGGCTTCAAAGACCTCAGCCATATGAAATCACCCTTTCAGGTTAAGACTCTACCTGCCCCCACTAGAAGAGCAACTTCCGTTCAAAATAAGAAATCGGTTTCATTCACACCACAGGGCATAGCTGTGCGTACCATACAGCCAGGCACTACGGTTCAAAATAAGACAAGTAGCCAGATCTGCCTTTGCAACTTCCCTACCTGGGAATGAAGGAACTAGCTCACAAAGGATCTGAGGTCTTTATGGCCTGAGTCCAGACTCCCAAGCTTTCCTGCACAGGGTCTTTGCTAAGCTGTCCTCTGAACTCCACACTACCCCTCTGCTGGTGCCCATAGGAAGGCTAAAATTAGGTGGTACTCAGGCTTCAAGGTGCACCCACAGCACTTACCGGGATACTTGCTTCCGGGACGGTGGCACCCACCAGTGAGTGCGGAGAGCGGGGGGAGGGGCGTTGGCTGCCGCAGAACCTGCGTCGTCATCCTTCTTGGTGTCAAGAGGGCCTTGCGGCAAAGGCCCATCAGGGAAACAGCCCTTGGGAAAGGGTTCAAAGCAAGGCTCCACACAGGAGTCCTAGCATCCCGTCCTAGGGTCCTGGGCTTATCAGCTTGGAAGGACACAGGTCAACCGTCGAGAACCCTGTATAAGAAAGGACAAGAGGCTTCGCATGCCTCATGAACCTCACCTGGGTTCAGCCCCCAACCCTCCACCTCCGCCCGGGCACTGGCACTGCATCCCCTGATCTTTCTCTTCTACCGGCTCCCTCCCCTAAGGCTGGGCGTAAGTTCAGCTGGAGCCCACTGACCCTGCAAGGCGGAGGTCGCAGCCTACCAATGATCTCCTTTTGAGTACTCCAGGATGTCCATAGTTCTCAAGGGTGGGAGGATCAAGCCTGCACCCTAGCTTCCCGGCTCCTGGGTTTTCCCGGTTAAAGAAGACTGGAGGTCTTGGAAGCGGCCAAGAGCGCAGAGCCGAGGTGACTTGCCTAGCAGGCTGAGTGCGTGAGTGCCGCAGTGCGGGACGCTCCCTGAAAACCCGCAGTGTCTGCCCAGCTGCGGCTGCGCGCGCTGCAGTCTCCAGCTTCGCCTTTGCGCAACTGGCCAGGGGGCGTGGCTCTGCACCGTCCCCTGCAGGAGTAGAACCGAAATGCTTACTGCGCCAGCCCAGCAAGGCTCTCCCTTATTAGTCCTAGCTTCCATTCTTCAGTCCATGCATCCATTTTGCCAGAAAATATGTGCAGAACGCCAGCTTCCTCTCATCCCATCAGTCATCCATCATACTGACCCATCTGCCTTCTTATGTACCTAGTTATTCGTCTGCATGCATCTGTCTGCCTGTCCATATACTCATCATATACATCCATCCATCCATCTATCCATATACTCATCAAGCTTTGCATCCACCCATGTGATTATCAAGGGCCAGACTACGCACTAAAAATAAAAGGAATAAGACAGACATGATCTGTAACTCGGTTATATTTTAATCAGTATGATAAACAAATAGGCCAGAAAATTCAACCACTAAAAATCATAAGTGCGGGGGTGGAGAGATGGCTCAGTGATTAAGAGCGCTGACTGCTCTTCCAAAGGACCCAGGTTCAATTCCCAGCACCCAGATGGAAGCTCATAACTGTAACTCCGAAAATCTCACACCCTTACACAGACATATATGCAGACAAAAAACTAATGCACATAAAATAAAATAAAATTTAAAAAAACATAAACACTACAAATGAAATAGTGGTAGGCAGATTGTGACAGTGGTGACCTATTTATTTATCCAGAGTAGACACCAGGGCCTTCTCTGAAGAGAAGAAAATCTAAAGCCAGATGGAAAATAAGGAATGGCTTATGAAATGTTCAGTATATTATATCCAGGAGTATATGTACAAAGTGAAGTAGAGACATCAAGCTTATGTAAGTGGGTCAGCGGTGCTTCTTGTTTTAGTTTGACTTGCCTTTCTTGAGACAGAGTCTCTCTATGTAGTCTTGGCTGTCCTGGAACTCACTACATAGACCAGGCTAACTTTGAAGAACTCACCAAGATCCTCTTACCTTTGCCTCCTGAGCGATGGAGTTAAAGCTGTGTGCCACCACACCCATCTGTTTCATGTGCCCTTTTTAAAGAGTTATATTGATTTGTGTGTGTGTGTGTGTGTGTGTGTGTGTGTGTGTGTGTGTGTTTGGTAGGCACACATGTCATGGTGCACATTTAGATATCAGAGGACAACTTCTGAGTTGGTCTCTTCTACCATGTGGTCCTGGGGTGGTCTTTGGTTTTGTTTATTTTTTTTCCTGAGACAGGGTTTCTCTGTGTAGCCCTGGCTGTCCTAGAAATCACTCTGCAGACCAGGCTGGCCTCAAGGCCTCAAACTCAGAGATCTGCCTACCTATGCTGGGATTAAAGGCACATGCCACCACTGCCTGGCAGGTTGTCATTCCTGAGGACACATGCTTTTACTGGTTTCACCATCTAACCCAGTCTAGACATGTCATCCCAGTGTGATACAACTCTGATACCTGTTCTCAATGCAACAAAGGAATGCAACTAGCAGCCAGTCTTTCTGAGCACACAAAATATTTCAGGTGTCTTGACCTGTTTGATCATTATTCCAGGATTACAGACTGAATGGTGACTCCTTCCTCTAAGTCCATTTTGAAACCCTACCTCTCACCATGGTATCAGGTTGCAGGATCTTTGGGGGGAGGCAGGGAGTGAACAAGTTATAAGGGTCCCCTGGAGCTTGCTTCTTCCTTCTGCCACTTGGGAACAAGAAGAAGGCATCCATCAGCCTGTGATATAGGAGTGGCATGAGGCGGGGCTTGGATTCTGCAACTGCCTTGTCTTCAGACTCCCAGTGTGATGCTGGGCCAAAATACCAAGGAAAGCAACTTAAAGAGGAGAGCTTTGTGTGAGCCTTTGTATGAGTCTTTGATCATTTGGCTTAGAAGTTTTAGGGCTTGTAGGGAGGTGCCAAGTGTGCGTGACAAGGTGTCTGTGGTAGAACAAAGCTGCTCCTGGTGGCCAGAGAGCAAAAGAGAAAGGTCTGGAAAGTCGACTGGATGGTGTTTTGTTGGAGCAAACACGTGAAGGAACGTTACAGCTGAGGTGGACACAGGTGAAAGGCTAAGGCAGACCCATGAAGGAATGTTTCACTGAAGCAGACACAGGAGAGAGGATGTTCTGCTAACGCAAGCACATGAAAGGCCATGTGATGAAGGATTCTTTGCTAACAACACACATGAATTGGTCCGCCTTACACTGTGTAGTTGAGCTGCATTTGTCGGAACTCCATAGACAGAAATGCACCCAAAAAGCCCTTCTGGTGGTGTGCCGAGGCTTTCTTGCTGCTTCCACAGACTCGGGCTGAGTGGGAGAGTGATGTCAGCTGAGACAGACACACGTGCTGAGGCAAGATCCATGGAGGGCACTTGATGTTTGAAGGGAGTATAAGTAGAAGTTGACAGTAACAAAGGCTGAACTTGGCTTGCTTACAGAGCTAGCTGTGTGAAGCTCGTTGGTCTCCAGTCTTCACTGATCTTTGCCTCACTGAGAGAGACACAGCTGAGAACTTTCCCCCAAGGTTCCATTGACCCTGGTTCCTCCTGACGACTTGTGCCGAGGCTGAGGTCTGGCTGTCTCTGCTAGGTAGTGCCACTGCTGCTGATCCGTAGTTGCTATCCTGACACTGCTGAACTGGACTGCTGGTGTATTCCTGAAGTGTTTGTGAGCGGACCGACGTGTCACTGCTAACCTGTGAACTAAACTGCCAATTTCCAGGCAACACAGATGGGAGTTGCTCCAAAGAATCTTTCTCAACAGGTCCACCTCCCTGTATCCTTTCTTTCCCACTACCTCTGGAGGGTGGTGGGCTACAAGAGAGGTTAAAGCATTTAAGAATGAACCATCCTTTTTTTTTTTTTTTTTTTTTTTTTTTTTTTTGAGTTTTTCGAGACAGGGGTTTTGTTTTTTGTTGGTTTTTTTTGGGGTTTTTTTGTTGTTTTGTTTTTTGTTTTTTTGTTTTTTTGAGACAGGGTTTCTCTGTATAGCCCTGGCTGTCCTGGAACTCACTCTGTAGACCAGGCTGGCCTCGAACTCAGAAATCCACCTGCCTCTGCCTCCAAAGTGCTGGGATTAAAGGTGTGTGCCACCACTGCCTGGCAGAATGAACCATCCTTAAAAGTAGACTTTGAAAAAGTTAACGTTACAAGTCTGGGTTTCTAATACTCCTCAGAGGGCAATCTTCCAGTCACCTCTCCACCTTCTACTAGGCTCTAGCTACTACTTCGTAAACACACAGCCTTTGGGGGTCATTTCTATTTCAAAGCATAACATCTATGCTTCAGAACCACGAGAAATAGATTTTTTATTGTTTACAGGCCATCCAGCTCATCTTGAACTCAGAAATCTGCCTGCCTCTAATTGGAGCGTCAAGTGTCAGAGGTTCAGTCCATTATCATCATAGTGGGAAGCATGGCATTGTGCAGGCAGACTTGGTGCCATGCCGGGGGAGCCAAGAGTTTTTTTTTGTTTGTTTGTTTGTTTTTTAAGATTTATTTTATTATATGTAAGTACACTGTAGCTGTCCTCAGACACTCCAGAAGGAGGAGCCAGATCTTGTTACGGATGGTTGTGAGCCACCATGTGGTTGCCGGGATTTGAACTTATCACCTTCGGAAGAGCAGTCGGGTGCTCTTACCCACTGAGCCATTTCACCAGCCCCCGAGCCAAGAGTTTTACATCCTGAACCAAGGGCAGCAAGAAGGAGACTATCTTCTACAGGCTCCTCTGCAGGAGGAGGCTTTCTTCTGTCTTGGGCAGAGCTTGAACACTAGGCATGCTCCAAGCCTACCCTGACACATTTCCTCCAACAAGGCCACACCTATTCTAACAAGGTCACACCTCTTAATAGTATCACTTCCCGTGGGCCAAGCATTTTCAAACACATGAGTCCAGGAGGGCCAACCCTATTCAAACCACTACAGTTGGCCAGAAAGGATCTTGGATATCGTTGAGCTTTTCAGGTTCAGGCAAACCCTGGGACCCGACATTGACATGCGTGGTGTGTTCAACCATCATGACAAGTTAGGTGATGGGTATCAGAGCGGGTGACTCTCCTGCAGCTATGAAAAGGGTAGAAGTGAGGACCCGTGGTGTGAAGGCTAATTTTGATGGTCAAGTTGACCGGATCTAGAATACATAGGGGATGAGGTTCTAGACTGGGTGGAAAATTCCACTCTGAATGTGGGTAGCATCATCCCACAGGTCCGAGGCTGAATAAAAAAGAGATAGCAGGCACCAGTGTGCCATCTTTCTCTGCTTCTCATTTTAGATATAATGCAGCCAGCTGCCTCATATTCCTGCCACCACGCTGTGATCCTGACGTCATGATTTCTGCCATCCCCACTGTGATGGACTGTAACCTCAAACTCTGAGTCAAAAGAAACCTTCTCCTCCCCAAGAGACTTGTACCAGCCATCTCACTGCAGCAAGAAGAGCAGCAATAGATACACTTTGGCTCGGGAGATAACTGAGCATTGAGCTTAGAATCCGCGAAGGGGAGGACTGTCTTTCTCAGGAATCCTGCCTACAGGTCACACACTCTTCATCTCCAATAGCCCTGCACAGTCTCACTCTCTCAGGCTTCATATTCTGCTTTGCTTCATGAAGTCGTGATGGTGTGAAGGTTAACCCTGTAGAGACACAATTAGAAGATATTCCCAGGAGACTTGATCAGAAAGACCTTCCGTTTAAGCATTGCATGATATAGCATAGGGTCACTCAGCTGCACCAGAGGGGGGCTTCCTGGGGAAGTGTCTCCTTTTTAGCTTCAGCTCAATCAAGCATTCCCAACACCTCTGCTTCCCAGCCACCGACTATGATGTCGATGTGCCCAGTGCCCAGTCTGCACAACTTTATGTGCTAGTTGTCCCTGGGGCAGTTCAGAAACAGCTGAGTGGCCCTGGATGCTGTGCCCAGGCTCCCATTAGGTTTCAGTCCCTGACCTCGGGATCCTGAGCTCAATTCCTCAGGTAAGTGCAGTAACAGATGAGCAGAAAAAAGCAGAGGAGGAGGAGGGACAGGCACAGCATAACACTCAGCAGGGCAATCATTTATGCTCAGGGATGGGGCCTGGAGCTCCCAGGCCTCAGTGACCCAGCTGCGGTGGCCCTCCTCAGAACACCCTGGGTCTTGACTCAGCCTTGACTCCTCCTCCTCCTCCTCCAAGGAAGAGCCCCAGTTCTCAGGCATCCCCAGCTACTGTGACGTCACAAACTCTCGGAGGGGGGGGGGGTTGTTCATTCAGTTCTCGATACTCGGAAAGAAAGAATCCTGACATAGAAACATGTTTGCTTTTCTCTTTACACTTTGTAGCCCTTCAGCAGCCCTGGATAAGACGGTTTACCTGGAAGGAAAACCTGGGGATGGAATTAGGATGAGAGAATGAGAGAAACAAGCCAAGACAGAGGTCTCTGATCAAGTCTCGATGTATTTTCTATTTAACTCTGAATATATAGAGGGAAAGCCCAGGAGCCCATCCTTTGATCTGACTGGATTCTGTTGTAAAACAAGCTCTGCAGCAGCAGCTCTCAGCTCTCTGAGTTCTCAGGTAGACACCTGGCTTCAGTGTTGCAGACTTGTTCAGCCAACTCAAGGCTGGGGGGAGGGCACAGCACTTGCTAAACAGGCATGAATTTTTCCTAGGATATGCCTAAAGAGCCTTGGGCATACCCTATAACTCTTTTGAGTCCTTTTTTTTTTTAAAAGATTTATTTATTTGAGTCAGGTGTGGTGGTGCACACCTTTAATCCCAGCACTCGGGAGGCAGAGGCAGGCGGACTTCTGAGTTGGAGGCCAGCCTAGTCTACAGAGTGAGTTCCAGGACAGCCAGGGCTACACAAAGAAACCTTGTCTCAAAAAGAACAAAAAACAAAACAAAACAAAATTTATTTATTTAGTTTATGCATATGAATATACCACCATTGCTCTCTCAGACACACCAGACGATGGAATCAGATCCCATTACAGATGGTTGTGAGCCACCATGTGGTTGCTGGGAATTGAACTCAGGACCTCTGGAAGAGCAGTCAGTGCTCTTAACTGCTGAGTCATCTCTCCAGCCCTTGAGTCGTCCTTAAAAAAATAAAAAATCAAGCCAGATAGTGGTGGCACACGCCTTTAATCTCAGCACTTGGGAGGCAGAGGTGAAGAACTGGACAGGATGAAAAACTGGCCACCCTGGCGCCCCCTTGTCTCTTAGAGTTAGTTATTACCTCAAGCTGCTACCTGAGCCTCTTGCTGATGTTTGAACTAGCCAATCATGTGAAACCGTGCCAATTTCCCAACCCCCCACTCCATTTTACTATATAAACTTCTAATTTTCGAGCCTCGTGGTCGACTCTTCCACCTCTTGCATGGGTGGGGCGTTGTCCCACGGAGCTCCGTGAATAAACCTCCCTCATGTGTATTACATCAAGATGGTCTTTCGTGATTCCTTGTGTGCGCGAACTCCTGAGACTCGAGTAGGGTCTTTTTTATGGACCTAACAGAGGCAGGTGAATTTCTGAGTTCGAGGCCAGCCTGGTCTACAGAGTGAGTTCCAGGACAGCCAGAGTTACACAGAGAAACCCTGTCTCAAAAAACCAAAATAAATAAAGAAAGAAAATTTTAAAAATCTTATGAAAGCTGGGTGTGACTGGGGGAGGGGGGAAATGTCTCAACCTATACTTTTAATCCCAACACTCTGAAGGCAGAAGCAGAAGCAGGTAGCTCTTTTAAGTTTAGCTCGGTGTATATTGTAAGTTCCAGGCTTCCCAAAATGGCAGAGGTACATAGGGAGGCTTGTCAAAAAAAGGTGAAAGAAGAAAATAAAATAAATCTTCAGTCACTAAAAATTGGAAGCAGACTTTCTCTTCAGTTACTTTAATGCTTGCCCGTACTGTGTTTTTCATAGCCATTCATAGTTAAGAGCTCTCTTTTCCCTACCTGCTGGGTGTGAGCACAAGGGGCTGCTGTCTGCTGGGAGTGGTCTTTTCTCTTATCCAAACCCCATTCTCCACTAGGAGACTTCGATCCACTCACGAATTTGAATGGCACCGGGGAACAGCCTGGTGGAGGAAAGTGTAAGGACTTCTGCATTGACTGGCACTGTGGCAGGAAGCCTGTGCCCGCAACATCCTAAAAGACACGATTCATAGTTTCTCTCCTTTTCAATGCTGCTTCTGCACTGTTAATTCCCTCTCACCACGTCAGGCCTCAAGAGTGACTCTTGCCCTGGCTGTCCTGGAACTCACTCTGTAGACCAGGCTGGCCTCAAACTCAGAAATCTACTTGCCTCTGCCTCCCAAGTGCTGGCATTAAAGGAATGCACTACCACTGCCTGGCGAGAACTGCTCTTCCTATGTGCCTTTACTTCCTGTAGACACTGAGGATGGAGAGTGAACTAGCCAAGATGTCTTCCCCGGGTGTTGTGGGTTATACCGAACGTGAGGGAAGCTTTGTCTCAGTGATAATGGAGATGAAGCAGCAGAAGAATAAAGCAGCCATCAGACAAGACTTTCATGGTAAGCCGTTCCCCAAGAATGGGCTTTAGCCCACCTGGCTTGTTTGGCTGAAAGGCCCCAGCACTGAGGAGTCAGACCAGCCTTGAACAAAGGAGGTGACAGTAAGGCTTTTGCTTATGTGCAGTGGGCCAAAGTCAGAATGTGCATGTGTTTGGGCAGCAAACTGCTGGACCTTTTGGTTCTTTGCATGTCTTTAAGATGTGCTTCTCCTCGATGACCAGCCTCAACCAGCTTCTCTGGAACTGTAGCATTTGGTGTCTGTCTCTCCGGTTTCTTCCTGTCATTGTGATAAAATGTCCTCACCAAAAGCAACTGAGGAAGGAAAAAGGTGATTTGGCTCCAACTTTTGGTCAGAGCTACCATGGAGAGAAGTCAGGACAGGTTCTCAGCTGAAGCTTCTGGTAGAAACCACGGAGGGATTTTAGACTCTGGTTGGGGCTGTGGAAGGATTAGGCTCTTGGTCTTCTGCTGCCTCCACCTCTTTCTGGCTCCAAAGAGCTGACCAGAGCCTCAGATGTGAGCTGGAAAGTGTGGTGGTCACCAGCCAAGTGTGGCTACTCAGCCTGAGAAATGTAGCCAGAGTTGTATTCCGCCGGGTGGTGGTGGTGCACTCCTTTAACCCCAGCACTTGGGAGGCAGAGGCAGGCAGATTTATGAGTAGGAGGTCAGCCTGGTCTACAGAGTGAATTCCAGGACAGCCAGGGCTACACAGAGAAAACCTCTTTCGAAAAAACAAAACAAAACAAACAAAAAACCCCCACCATTCCAAAGACTTTGTACAGACAAAAGAAAATGGAAACATAAATACATCATTAACTTAAAAGTAAGGTGTGGTAGGGCCCAGAGAAATGCCTTAGTGGTTATAAGCATTATCTGCTTTTTTTTTTTATTTAAAATTTTTCAATTGTTTTTAAAGATTTATTTATTTTATTATATGTAAGTACACTGTAGCTGTCTTCAGACACTCCAGAAGAGGGCGTCAGATCTCATTACAGATGTTTGTGAGCCACCATGTGGTTGCTGGGATTTGAACTCAGGACCTTTGGAAGAGCAGTCAGTGCTCTTAGCCGCTGAGCCATCTCACCAGCCCCTCTTTTTCTTTTTTTTCTTTTCTTTTTTTTTTTTTTAAGATTTATTTTATTTATTATATGTAAGTACACTGTAGCTGTCTTCAGACACTCCAGAAGAGGGCGCCAGATCTTGTTACGGATGGTTGTGAGCCACCATGTGGATGCTGGGATTTGAACTTATCACCTTCGGAAGAGCAGTCGGGTGCTCTTACCTGCTGAGCCATCTCACCAGCCCCCTCTTTTTCTTTTTAAAGATTTATTTATTATTATATATAAATACACTGTGGCTGTCTTCAGACACACAAGAAGAGGGCATAGGATCCCATTACAGATGGCTGTGAGCCACCATGTGGTTGCTGGGATTTGAACTCATCACCTTCAGAAGTGCAGTCAGTGCTCATAACCGCTGAGCCATCTCTCCAGCCTTCAATTTTTTTTTTTTTTTTTTTTTTTTTTTTTTGGTTTTTCAAGACAGAGTTTCTCTGTATAGCCCTTGCTATCCTGGAACTCACTTTGTAGACCAGGCTGGTCTCGAACTCAGAAATCCGCCTGCCTCTGCCTCCCGAGTGCTGGGATTAAAGGCGTGCGCCACCACGCCCAGCCAATTTTTTTATTAGATATTTTCTTCATTTATATTTCAAATGCTATCCCGAAAGTCACCCATATCCTCCCCCCCTCCTGCTCTCCTACCCACCCACTCCCACTTCTTGGCCCTGGCATTCCCCTGTACTGGGGCATATAAAGTTTGCATGACCAAAGGGCCTCTCTCCCAATGATGGCTGACTAGGCCATCTTCTGCTACATATGCAGCTAGAGACACGAGCTCTGGGGGTACTGGTTAATTCATATTGTTGTTACACCTATAGGGTTACAGACCCCTTTAGCTCCTTGGGTACTTTCTCTAGCTCCTCCATTGGGGGCCTTGTGTTCCATCCAATAAGTGACTGTAATTATGCATCCACTTCTGTATTTGCCAGGCACTGGCATAGCCTCACAAGAGACAGCTATATCAGGGTCCTTTCAGTAAAATCATGCTGGCTTATGCAATAGTGTCTGGGTTTGGTGGCTGATTATGGGATGGATCCCAGCACTATTTGCTTTTGCAGAAGATTTCAGTTTAGTTCCCAGAACCCATGTCCTGTCGCTTAAAATTGCCTCTAACTGAAACTCTGGGGGCATCCAACACCCTCTCCTGGCATCTGCAGGCACCTTCACACTTCAGGCACACACATGCATAATAAATAAATAAATAAATATGAGCAGGCAAGATAAAAATTTGCTGGTAATCCTAGCACTTGGGAGGCAGAGGCAGGCGGATTTCTGAGTTCAAGGCCAGCCTGGTCTACAAAGTGAGTTCCAGAACAGCCAGGGCTATACAGAGAAACCCTGTCTCGAAAAAACAAAACAAAACAAAAACAAAACAGGAAAAAAAAAATTAACTTAGTATGTTCAAACAGTTGTTAGTCTCCTCTCCTCCAGGGGACGCTGGAGGGCCCGCCGCTCGGAGATGCTGCTCTAGGCTGCAGCTCGCTTTGTCATTTGTCTTTCCGCCGGCGCCCATCGTGAAGATCACAGTTTCCTGTCGCGTGGATGTCTTTCCTCTCTGGCCATTACCATCCGCCCAAATCTACAGACATCCCGCGTGTTCCCGGGCTGTCCGCTCGTCTCCCCAATACAGGACGCCAAGGTGAGTGCAAAGTGCATGGGCAGCGCCGTTCCCTCCATCAAGGAAACCGGGCTGCGGGCTGTCGGGCGGCTGGTCTGGGGTCTAGAGGACGGAGCGCCACAAGCCGCGTGCTTTCGCTGCTCGAGTATCTGAAGCCCCAAAGCCATGTCTATCGCCTACAAAAAGTGGTTCGGTGTTTACGACTTGTGTCCCATGCTTTTAGCGTCCTACCAAGGCGAATCCGTTGACCAGGATTTAAGTTGAGGACTCGCCCCAGGACCCTGGCTGCAGCGTCTGGGTCCTCCTACCCTGCTCTGCCTTGCGCTGCAGCCGCTTCCGTTGTCCTGCCAGGCTGTAGACTGCGCAGCCCTCCTGGAAACAGATGGAAGCCCCTTGGGTCGACAGATTACACCTTTTGGAGCCCCCTACTCCCTTCCGCTCCGTGATGGGCACCCACTGTCCAGGGAGAGGATGCCTGGGTAAGTGCTGCTAGTCGGGAGCAACTTGAAGTCCGGGTGCCTCTAATTGGCCTTCCCATGGGCACCAGCAAAGGGGTGGTGTGGAGTGCTTATTACTACGTTTGAGGAAGGTCGACAAAGCCCCTGTGCAGAGAAGCTTTGGTGAGGGCCAGTAATAACCATGGGCAAGATTCTGGGGACAGTTCTGTTCCATGTTGCATAGTGGGGTTTACAGAGGAAAGGCGGGGGGTGGGGGTTGACCATGCCACGTGGTTTGCTGCCTGGCAGCTTCTGTGTCTGGGATTATGGGTGCTTCCCAGGTAACTGGGTGCTGTGGCTCACCTGGGCTTTTTTTTTTTTTTTTTTTCCAGAAATAACAGCTGGGATCTATAGTGGCCATACGAGTTGTCTCCATCTTGCTACATCGACAGACTGTGGTGCTCCTGAGTGAGGACTGTGCCCTGGGATAGGGGATTCAGTTTCTTCATTTATAGTTGGAACTGTGTGAAGGTAAAGTGAGGCTAGATTCTTTGAGGTGTGCCTATTTCTTGCTGTACCCACTTGGGATCTGTCTTGTGTCCTGTGTTCCCGCTGTCGCTTCTGTACCTGTCTGCTTTACTCTGGTGGGTGGAGAGCAGAATGAAAAGAAGCCAGGATTTGGGGGTCATGTGCACCATCCAGATCTCAGCCACTGCTCTCCGCTGGCTTCTGGGCCTTGTCTGGTTCTTGATTTCCTCATCTGAAAAAATAAGAGTCCTGTCACCTCAGTTCTGCCAGCTGGGCAGGTTGCGTTGATCTAAGACAGCAAGTGCTGAGTCTATGTAGGTCTAGCGGCCAGTGCTCAATAGAGTTGTCACCTTCCGGCCAGTCATCTGAGCTCGCCTTAAGGAACAGCCGTTGCTCAGTCAGGAGCAGCCCCTTTCCTTTGTTGGCTATCTGGCTGTTGCCTGTCTGTCCTTCTCTTCCCAGTTTAACCATTACCCAGCACTTGGCCATAGTCTTCCCTCTCCTTGTCCTCTGCCCTCTGCCCCTGTATTCGAAAGTGATTGTGGGCTGCCGGTGCCCTGGTCATTGATACTGCAGGGAGAGGATTCGGAAAGCCTTTCCCCGTGTTTGGAGGATCCACACTTGTCCTTGCCAAACCCTGGTGCTTTCCCACATTGCCTGCTGCCTGTCATTCTGGCACTTCTGTGAAGCAGTGGCCGGAAGTTCAGATGTTGGCTCCTTCCTTCAGATCCTTTCTCAGCCTCCACACCCAGTTGTCACCTCTTCAGGACACTTGAGAACTTGTAGAACATGTCCTGTTGCTTGACTTCTAGCGTGCATCTTGCAGTGTTCTGTTAGTCAAGAGTCAGGATTCTGACTGAAAAAAAAAAGATGAACCAAGGAACAGTCACTTTGTGTGAGGCATTGTCACATGTAGACTGAGTAAGCAGCCTGACAGGGAAGCCCAGGAGGGGGCAGACTTGCCGGTTTGCCTCCTTGAATTCTTTCGTTATGGCCTGCTTTTGACCCTTGCCTTAGGTAGCCACTTAGGAAGGGTTTTTCTCTCTACCCTGTGACAAAAGGCAAGAATGAGGGCCTAACAATACAGAGTAAGTGATGTGTCGCTGCTACTCTTACATGCCCAGTGCCAGGAGAGATGGTACACCTGAGAGTGCTGTGCCCAGATGTGCCTTTGAACGGCCAGCGCCACAGTCGAACATCAGACCTGTCTCCCAAGAGCTCCTCCAGTCCCTTTTCCAGAGAGGAAGTGGCTCCACTTGTAGCTCGGAAGGCCATAGCAGGTAAGTCATACACTATTCAGAGAGATTGGAGTTTGAGAGAATGTAAGGATGGCTCTGTCTAGACTGGAACTCCAGCCTTTGAGTCCCTGGAGTTTTGTGTAGTATTCTCTGCCTCTTTGGTGGCATTTGGGAGGGGGGGAGGATGAGTGGGAAATGGTGTGTAGTTCCTCCCACCTCCCTGGGAGACCTAGGTCATGCATGGTACCTCAAGATTCCTGCGAGGGGTAAGTGTGAGGCCTTTCCAGTGTTAGTGAATTGTAAGGGCGAGGGGGTGGACATAGGCAATGGAGACACCTGTATGTGCCACCGTCTCCCTCTCACCTTTATCTTTGTCGTTGTATTGGGTAGCAGTGACCTATTAGCAGTGGAGGGAAAATTCATAGTTGGATGATGGAGAGTTAGGGTGGTCTGGAGCATCTATCTGCTCTGGCTATCTGAGGCCCCTCCCTTCTCGTTCTTCCTCGAGTGGCAGAAGTGCATCCACGTGTGTGCCTTGCTTCTGCCCTGGAAAGCAGGGCGCAGGCTATACATCACTTGACCAGCTGTTACCTAGCTAGTCCCCAGATTCCACAGTAATTAATTAAGCAGACTTATCTATTTTGAACTTCCATTTCCTGACTTGGAAAACTAAAGCTAAGACAAAGATTTTTCAGGACTGACTCTCCCTTATTGGCAGATTGTGGGGCTCTGTGCAGTTGATGTTAGTTAACCACAGCATCCACATGTTCACCGTGGCTTGCATCTGGCCCTGGCATCCATCTCCCCTCTTTCCTAGGGTTTCTTTTGTCCTTTTCTGCCCCTGCATCCGAAAGTGATCTTGGCTGCCGTGCCCTGGTCATTGGTAGTGCAGGGAAAGGATGTGGAAAGACGTGTTCCGAGCTCGTGGCGTCTGGCCTGACCCCTCCAGATCCTGGAGCGTTCCTACACTTGTGTCTTTCTCTACAACCTTACAGAAGTGTGGGTGGCAAGCCAGTGCTGGGTTTTTGTAACTTGGTGTTCTGTTTCCAGAAACTTGGGGTATTTGCATGTGATAGGTCAGCACAGGCTTCCAAAGGGTCCCTAGACGGGTTCCCTAACTTTTCACATAGGAACAGAGGGGAGATGACAGGAGGAAATGTGGGCCTGGACTGAGTGGAGCTGTGTGTGCCGGGGTAGGGTGTGGCATGTGTTGAGAGAAGGAGCTCCCTGGTACAGAGTGGGGCAACTCCCTTCCCAGCCCTATAGTCCTGGTGGCCTGATGTGTGTATCTGCATTACTTTTGAGCCACAGGTCTTAAAATGCATGGTTTGCAGACCAAGATGCAGTCCAACATTTTTTGTTCATGTGTATATGTGAATGGACATATGTATGTATATCATGTGTGCCTAGTGCCTGTGAAGAGTTTATTGGGGGTTAAGAATTTCAGAGGGTGACTTCAGGCGTGGCCATGTTGGAGCAGTAGCTGGGAGCTCACATCCGTGATACAACCACCAGGCAGGGAGCTAACTGAATGGCATGGCCTTTTGGAATCTTGAAGCTCTCCTACCCCACCCCCATGATACCTCCACTAACAAGGCCACACTTCCTAATGGTCCCAAGCAGTTCTACCAACTAGGGACCAAGTATTTAAATATATGAGCCTATGGGCGGGGGTCATTCTCATTCAAACGGCTTAACAAAACAAAAATCAGGAAAGCCAACTTTATGAGAAGTTAGAGTGTGATCAGTGTCTGAAGGGAAAGAATGGAAGTGGGAGACTGCTGTGCTGGGGGGGGATGGCTTTGAGTTGAATGCCCGGCATGGGAGGAGAAAGGGGGCTCTGGGAAGAAGCTGCAGCAGCCACCTTATATCCCACCCACCCCCAACTAATAGCTGTGTCTTGGTTCCTGGTGAAATCTTGGTTGACTCTGAGGTCCTGAGTGTGGCTTGTCTCTGCAGGATTGTCACGTGTGCTCCACGGTCCTCCTCGGCTTTCCAGAAGAGGCTGGGACAGGGCCCTTGAAGGTATGAATCCAGACACTTCACTAGAGAGCTGCAGTGGTCCAGCAAAGGCCACAGTCATAAGGAAAAGCAGAGGCTGCCTTCCCCACAGGCTCCTGCCAGCAGGGGCATGGCTCCTCCAGCCCTGCTACCTCACTTCCCCACATCTTCATAGCGAGAAGTAAGATCTACTCTAGGGTCACAGGAGCCCCTGGGAACCTGCATGGTTTCATTGGGTTCTGCGGTGTTTGTTGGCTTGAGAATGGCTATAGTTGGGGTGCAGTTAGCCCTCTCTGAACTTGGAGGGCACTTGTTTGGAAGCAGTCAGACTTCCTGACTCGTGAGTCCTCAGAAATACCCCTCAAACTTGCCCATTTTCATTCATTATCTCAGTAAGAGACCACTGAAGTAATGGTTTTCAAATTGTGGTCTCTGAAGCAGCACCATCCCTTGGAGTGTGTGAGAGTGGTCCTGCCTGCAGGCAGCAGTATTTAGCAGATCTCCAGGGGATTCATGGTTGAGAAGCTTGGAGAGTTGGGAAGCTACCTCTGTCCTCTGTCAGAGGCTGTAAATATGGTCACTGTTTCCTGGTCACGTGTCCCAGTTTGGCCCTTTGCTAAGATTGCCCATCCATTGTGGCTTCCCTTCTGCCCCTGTATTCGAAAGTGATTGTGGGCTGCTGGTGCCCTGGTCATTGATACTGCAGGGAGAGGATGCCGAAAGCCTTTCCCCGTGTTTGGAGGGTTACATTTGTCCTTGCCAAACCCTGGTGCTTTCGAACAAATCTTCCTTCTCTCAGCCTAGTGGTCTCTTGGTTGCAGATACAGGCCCACCGAGAGTCCCCTACAGTGCTGGGCAGTGTCCCCAGAGGACATATTCTGGCTCAGTTTTGCGAATATCCCATGAGCCCCAGTCACATCCTCCTTCTATGGCTGTGAATGAGAGGCCTGCAGAAGCCTGTCTGGTAGAAGGGTGGCGTGTTCCCATGTACAGTGTCAAGAGAAGAGTAAACTTGGCTAACAGGGATGCTGGTCCCTGAGCCTGTCTAGCTCTGACCTGTTTACGTGATGATATGGGTGGAGATAAGAAAGCATCATGTTCCCCCCTCCCCTTTAGTTTTTTAGATGTTTGTGGACACCAGGGGGCCAAAGACCAACCATTGAAAGTGGAACTGGAGCCCCCTCCCCTCTCGGCGTCATGGAACAGCTTTTTACTATGCTTAGTCACTGGCTCAGGCATGGGAGACTCCAGCCTACAAAGTCTTGACACCAACACCTCAGAGGGCTGTGTTCTGTCCCCGTGACCATCTATCTGCCAGTGCCTGGAATGACAAGAACTTGTTGCCAACTTCCTGTTACCTCCCTAACAGCTGTGCAATAAACCCATAGGTTAATTCCGTCTGCCTTTTAATCTGTGTCAACCATGAACTCAGGGCTGGTTATGGAAAAGGAAGGCCAGATCCTATCCTTGTGCCTTTCCTGTTCTTAATGCCTCCTGAGGCTTGGGCTTCAGGGTGTTGAGGGTGGACTGGTAGGGCTGGTAGCCTATCTGATTTTAGGGCTTGTGAGAGTTGATAGCTGAACAGCCAAGGTCAGGACTTGGGGAAGGTGCCTGTGTCAGTAAAAAAGGCTGGGGTGTCGCCATCCTAGGAAGCGAGGTCTCATTGCTGAGAACTAGGGAAGTAAATGGGCAAAGGGACTGGGATATACAATGCAGAGCATCTTCCTAACAGGACAGGGTACTGCAGATAGTGGGCAGACGTTGCCAGGGGAGCTAGGGTATGCTCATACTGGCTTTGGAGGCCTTCAAGGAACAAGTACTCTCACTGGGTAGGATGCCAGGTAGGGTGGAGGAGAAGAAACCCCCTTGAGTAACTTGGATACCAATAGGGCCAAAGAAAAACTGGTAAAGGGTGTAATTACTGATGGGTTTATAACTAGGACTTTTCTATGTAAGAAGTGAAGGACCTGTGGAAGGCTTGGTAAGGGTGCGTGCTAAGCTTAGTTCCCGGAACACAAGTCAATGGTACATTTTAAAACTTACACACTGGGCATCGTGGCGCACACCTTTAATCCCAGCGCTCAGGAGGCAGAGGCTGGTGGATTTCTGAGTTCAAAGCCAGCCTGGTCTACAAAGTGAGCTCCAGAACAGCAAGAAAAAAACCTTACACATTTTTCTTGTCTGAGAATTCCTAAATTTTGCTTCTGAGTGGTATGGTCTTTCCATCCTGAGAAGGTATTAGCCAAGATTTGTCTTGATACTTTTGCAGTGGTTTTTAAGCATCCTGGATATCTGAAATTTGAGCTAGAGATGGGTCTAGAAAAGTTTATGAGGGGCTGGTGAGATGGCTCAGCGGGTAAGAGCACCCGGCTGCTCTTCCGAAGGTGATAAGTTTAAATCCCAGCATCCACATGGTGGCTCACAACCATCCGTAGCGAGATCTGGCGCCCTCTTCTGGAGTGTCTGAAGACAGCTACAGTGTACTTACATATAATAAATAAAATAAATCTTAAAAAAAAGAAAAAGTTTATGAATTTTTATGTGATGACTTCTCTTTTTTTTTTTTTTTTTTGAGACAGGGTTTCTCTGTGTAGTCCTGTCCTGGAACTCACTCTATAGACCAGGCTGACCTCGAACTTAGAAATCCACCTGCCTCTGCCTCCCGAGTGCTAGGATAAAAGGCTTGTTTGTGCCACCACCACCCGGCTATGTGACAACTTCTATACTGGGCCTCATGAAGCAAGGCTGGGATTGACTAATTTATTTTTAGCTTTTGGGCGTTCCCATTAGCATTGGTTACTATATCCTGAATGATCAAGGAAGAGAATGGAGCTCTCTACTGTTGGTTAGGAAGGAAGTTAGCATTGGTACCTATAGCCAGACTCTCATACCCTCCAGTGATATAAATAGTGCCACTAGAGACTTAGTTGGTTTTTTTTTTTTTAATTTTTCGAGACAGGGTTTCTCTGTATAGCCCTGGCTGTCCTGGAGCTCACTTTGTAGACCAGGCTGGCCTCAAACTCAAATCTACCTGCCTCTGCCTCCCAAGGGCTGGGATCAAAGGCGTGCGCCACCACGCCCGGCGAGACTTAGTATTTTAAAGCTTAGGCCTTTTGCTGAGGAGTCTCCAGGCTACTCTAACCTAGTTCTGGCACTGTGTCCCACCACATGGTCAGATCTGCTCTGCTCCAATCTGGTCTGTTCCCCCCCTGGGAGGCTGAACCTTAGATCTCTTCTTCCCTGACCAAGCCCAGTCAACAGGTTCTCCAGCTCAGGGGTGAGGGTTAAAAAGAAAGAGACAATTAGACAACATTGTAGCATGACCCCAGTCAATTCTGAGACTGAAGGCAAATTTTTATTTTCCATCCCACTTTTTATGCCATATTAATTACATGCAAGTATTTTGGGCAAGCAGTACAATAAGGAACAAAGCATCAAGGGAAGTCCCGACGTCACTCCTGATAGTTGTTACAAAGGGCTTATCATAATGTCCGAAATATTTGAGCCCACTTCCTCATCTAAGCCCAAAAATCTTGTCTGAGGCCTAGTTCCACCCTAAGACTAAAATTCCTGCCTTATCCTACTTCTTCCCTATCACAGCCTAAAGTTAGATTCTTGCCTTATCTTGCCCTAATGTCAGATTTCTGTCTGAAGCCCACTTCTTTGTCCTTAGCCATTGTCGGACTCCTGCCAAGCCGTACCCCCCAGAGTTACCTCTGCCCAGAAGAGCCTTCCTCCACTTCCTGCCCAGCTATTGCCCGTTGGCTCTTTCCATACAGCCAGTCGTACAATTCTAGATTGCCTTAGGCAGGTGAGGGAAAACAAATATTTACAAAATAGAAAGCCAGGGAGTTGTGATACCAGAATCTTGCCAGCATCTAGCTCTCTGCTGGTACAGAGTGAATTTTGAATATACAGAGACACCTTCACACAGGAGAGCTGGCCAAAAGAGACCATGGTATCAGATCTGTCTTCTGCCTAGGATCTGGCACTGGCCATGGTGAACGGTTGGCACTTGACAAAGACTTATCAAAAGAACAAGTGTGTGTCATGGGGTGGGGTTTCCCTAGTTCTCCACCCTCTAGAAGCTACCTTTTCCTTGAGTAGCTGCTGTAGTAGCTCTTCTCAAAGCTGTCGTTCTTTTCCAGTGAATGACATTTTGTTCCAAGCATCCTTAGGGGCCTGGGCAGCAAGGGCCTCTTCTGGCTTGTCCTTTTGCTTTTACTTTGCATCTGGAGTCCTAGTACAGGGTAGCATCAAGATGTCTTCTTGCAGGCTGGAGAGATGGCTTGGTGGTTAAGAGCAATGATTGCCCTGGGCAGTGGTGGCACACGCCTTTGGTCCCAGCACTTGGGAGGCAGAGGCAGGCAGATTTCTGAGTTCGAGGCCAGCCTGGTCTACAGAGTGAGTTCCAGGACAGCCAGGGCTACACAGAGAAACCCTGTCTCCAAAACAAAACAAAAAAAAAGCACTGATTGCTCTTTCAGAAGTCCTAAGTTCAATTCCCAGCAACCACATGGTGGCTCACAGCCATCTGTAATGGGATCCGATGCCCTCTTCTGGTGTGTCTGAAGACGGCTACAGTGTACTCATATACAGAAAATAAATAAATCTTTTTTTTTAAAGATATCTCCTTGTTCTTTAGGTAGGGCAGCTTGCCAAGGATTCAGCTGAGAGAATATACAGATGGGCCAGAGACCGACAGTCCTCTGTCTTGGGTGGAAGAAGGTGATGGGTAAAGGTATCACACCTTTGCAAGTGTAAAGAAGGGAACTGAATCAGAGGGAAAGATGGGGCAGGAGGGGACAAGCTCCTTTACATGAGGCAAGAAAGCGAGCCATGGCTGTGACCAGGTGGCACTCAAGACACTTGAGGCAAACAGGGCCCTATTTACTCATCTCTCTCTCTAGAGGAAGAATGTTCCAGGCAGAGGAAATGGCACAAAGGCTGTGACAGCAGAAACTCACACACACTTGGACTGAATTTCCAGGGTCTCTGAGAATATATTCCTGTTTTGTGGAGGAGGAAGGGTGCGAGAAGACAGGAGGCAAAGAAGATGGTAGGAAATGAGAGAAAAGGAGCAGGTACTACAGCTTAACCTGCCCAAATGTAAACTCGCATCTGCATCAACCCCTGGAAGGCATGTTTAAACAGGCTCGCAGGACTCTGGCCAGTTCCGAATCTGTACGTGTTGGGTAGGGACAAGAGTCTTTCCTTCCGAAGTTTTATTTTTGGGTTATGTGTATATCTATGTACACACTAGTGCAAGGGCCTGCAGAGGCTAGAAGACGAGTGTTAGCTCCCCTGGGGATGGAGTTAGAGATGGTTGTGAGCCGCCTGATGTGGGTGTTGGGAACCAAACTTGGGTCCTCTGGAAGAGCAGTAAGTGCTCTTAACCACCCAGCCATATTTCTAGCCCCAAGATTTCTCATTTTTAATAAGTTCTTGTCGCTGCTCAGGGACCACACTTTGAGAACTGACCTCACTTCATACTAGCCTGGAGATGGCTCTCCTCCTACCTGGGAAACAGCCTTCATGATGAACAGGCAGCCTGCTTCTCCCAGAAGAGCCTGTGTCCAGCCGGCAGTGGCAAGGTGTCCATGAACCTCTCAGGAAACATTGATAAGCAACTTGGATCCAACCCTTTACTATCTTGTCAGAGGGAAAGAGTCCATGTTTGGTAACCAGGCTTTGATCCCCTGCCAGCCAGTTTTATCTTCTGGTTGACAAGAACCTTATCCTATGGTGGGGGGAAGACAGCCCAACCAAGTTTTGTCAACCCAGACAGCACACAGCTGCCCCACCACACGGGGGCGGGGTAGGGGGAGAGTGAGTGACCTTGTCCTCCCTCTGAAACCTTTTTATTTTCATCATGAGGGACAGGCATCTCTCACATGCCTATCCCACGGCACGATCAGTACAGCCTCACCCTATAACTGAGCATTCTACATTGAAGTGGGGTCATGGGGGAGACAGGAACAAATTCGACATGCTTCAAGCTGGTCTGTCGCACAGTTCTATCTAGCCAGGGCCAGAATGAAGTGTAGCGAAAGAGGAATGTCAGCTATGGTCACAGTGATTAAGAAGAGAGAAAGATACCGGGGCTGGAGAGGTTGCTCCGTGGTTAAGAGCACTGACTGATCTTCCAGAGGCCCTGAGTTCAGGATCTGGTGCTCTCTTCCGGTGTGTCTGAAGACAGTGTACTCACATACATAAAATAATAAATCTTAACAACAAATACAATCCCCATCGGTGGCAGTTGTGTGAGAGAGAGAGAGACAGACAGACAGATACCCATTAGGGTCTGGGATAAAATTCTTCGGGTGCAGCTCACATCCACTGCCTTGTCCTGTCACTACCACCACCAAGAGGCCGGTTAGTATTCCTGATGTCTGTGATGGTTTGTATATGCTTGGCCCAGGGAGTGGCACTATTTGGAGGTGTGGCCTTGTTGGAGTAGGTGCGTCACAGAGGGCCTGGAAATGAGTCTTCCAGTAGCAGCCTTCAGATGAAGATGTAGAACTCTCAGCTCCTCCTGCACCATGCCTGCCTGGATGCTGCCATGCTCCCACCTTGATGATGATGGACTGAACCTCTGAACCTGTAAGCCAGCCCCAATTAAATGTTGTCCTTTATAAGACTTGCCTTGGTCATGGTGTCTGTTCACAGCAGTAACACCCTAACAAAGACAGCACTTAAGCAATTTTCTGATAAACTTTAACAGGATTAGAACCTCTCTTTAGGGAAATCAACTACCCAAATACCCAGTGATTATCAGACACCTTATGTCTTATATTCAGTTTAATAATGGTTATCTAACCGTTCTTTTTTCCTAAGAACCTTCCTTCCCAAAAGGAAGCTGTGGATTGGGTTCTGTGGCAAGCTAGAAATGTAACTTGGAGACATGTTTGTAACCAATTTAACTGAAAAAAAAAATTGTAAAACTGACATTTTGTGAGGGCACAAGAGTAGTGGCTAAGATTTCAGTTACTGCTCTTTGCCAGGCAATGTATTGACTGCTCGCTAGTTCTGTATAACGAACTGAGTTATAATAACAGTTTTGTTTCTGAGGTGCTCCTGGAGCCCTTAGTAGGTGCAAGCAGGTGTGAATTGCTTTTTCAGGTCTGTGTCCTTGAATCCTTGGCAGCCTGTGGAGGAGGCGCTGTGGCTGCCCTTCATTTGCAGGTGAGAGAATCTTTAGTCCAGTGGGGTGGGGTGGGGTGGGGGTGAGGGGTTGTCCAAGGTCACCCTGCCAATGAGGGATGGGATTGGAACCAGCTCTTAGAATCCAGAGAATAAAATATCCAAGAGGTTGGAGCCATAGACAGACTGGGTCCTTAGCCATGGCTGTCGGCTGGATCTGCAGTCTCCTCACAATATGCTCATGGGTCACCCTTTGTGATATGCTCTGCTCACTGTCCCCATGTGGCCTTCCCTCACCTCCTCTTCTGGGACAGCCTGTCTTTTCTCCAAGCCCACCACAGAAGGGGGAACCTTCTCTCTCTTCTACACCAGCCCTCCCCTCCTCAGGGACTGCCCCATTTTCTGTCTCCTGCTATAATTCTTTGCTATAGCAAAGGCAGAAGTGTGACTCCAAGGCAGGCTCCAGCTCTGGACCCAGATGCTTAGATTCCAAACCTGGGTTTTCTGCTACTGGCTGTGTGATCTTGGGAGTGGGGGTGCCCACCTGGAATTCCAGCACTCAGGAGTTGGAGGCAGGACAGTAAGGGGTTTGAGGCCAGCCTGGGCTACATGAGACCCTATCTCAAAATAAACATATGTAGAAATGCATACGGGCATATATGTACTTGTCCTGAACGATTTGCAAGTTAAATACAGACCACTGGCTTTTTACCCTCCGATCATTCAGCACATCTTTCTGATCAGCAAGGGCATTCTCCTATCTAGTCACCTATGATGACTGACACCGTGAGGTTAACACTATTATGGTCCAGTTAGCTACACAAAAGGCCTTAGTCAGATTTTTGTGCTGATTGTTTCATGATATCCTCTATGAGAAAGGCATATGGAAACTACTTAAACTCTATTTTTTTTCTCTAAAAATACAAAGCTATTTTTAAAAGATAATTAAAAGATTTAAAAAAATCAGTGCCCAAAACAATCGGCGATTTTTATAGTTATTATAAAAATAATCATGACCACCATGGGCCTTGAGAATCTGGCTCACAGCTCTCTTAATCTGGTCCCTCCAAGACTACCTGACCTGAAGCATTGGGGGCTGTGTGTGTGTGTGTGAGCCTTATCATTCCCAATTATTTGCTTGGAACCATTTGGGAACCCTCCATATCTGGTTTAGATGGGATTGGGTGTGTGTGGACAGTGGGGTGCCTCCTGACTTTTAGTGGGGATTGGAATAATGAGTGATGACTAGAAAGAAAAGAGCTCAGAAGAGTGTAGGGATAACATGAGGAGCGGCCGCTGTTCTGAACTTAGGTTCTCGTGATTGCCCACTGAACCATCTCTCTTACAGCTGAGATATCACTGGATCCTGGTATTTCCTCACCAGGGCTGAGAAGCAGACTTTGCTGGGGATGGGAGAAGGGTGGTGGCATGCCTGTGGGTTGCTGGATGGCGAAGCGACACTGTGTTCTATGCTGGCGGAACTTACTAGAATTTCTCTTAAACGTGCCCCTGAATGCTACTGCATCACTGGGAGCTAACAGTAGTTCCAACGGCCGCCTTCTCCCCGCAGAATCTCCGCGTGTGCATGCTAGGACAAGAGGCTAGCTTCTTTTTGCTGCTCGTTTGCTGTTCACTGCAGGACCGCACTGCAGGGGTGGGTGGGTGGGTTGGGGGCTGATAGCACTGAGGCAGGCTGCTGAGTAAGCACACGTTCCTTAGCCAGGTGTGGTTGGACTTCTGGGAAACAAAACAAACAACAACCTTAAAGGATCTTGTGTTTGGACTGGCTTTCCACTTTGTATGCCATCTTCTCTTTCTTCTGCTTGGAACATGGTCACGGAAGCTGTGGCCATTTTCAGGATGGCGGGCAGGCAAGCTAGGAGAGTGAGCACCTGGTGTCCCACTGGACTGGTCCTTTCTTCCTTGGACTGCCTTTCTTCAGACTCCTCCTTGAAAGAGAAGAAAGCAAATTCCCATCTTGACTGTGATGCTTCCCGTGAGTGGCTTGGTTCCCTGAGGTTGAGTTTAACTCCCAATTGATGACTTGATTATCAGTGGGGTCTGATTGTTCCCAGTTGATTATTCCTGGAAGCTCTTTAGCCAGTGAACATAAAGCTGTTTCCAAACATAAAATCTCCCTTTATCATGGATGCACTTTGACTTCCTTAAGGGGCAGGTGAAAAATAAGAATAAAAAAATACATCTCAGTAGTTTTTAGCCTAATACTTCGTAAACTCTAACACACGGGCCAGAGAGATGGCTCACAGTTAAGAGCACTGGCTGCTCTTCAGAGGACCTGAGTTCAATTCCCAGCACCTGCATGGCAGCTCACAACTGTCTATAATTCCAGTTCCAGGGGGTCTGACACACATGCAGGAAAAACACCAATGCACATAAGATGAAGATAAATCATTAGAAGTCTAACACACATATAAAAGCACACCTGTACTCTTACGCAGGTGGAAGGCTGTGGATCACACTATTGAGTGTTTCAATATTACAGAAATATTTAGAATTTTTTCTCCCATAAAGAAGTGATGGATGTTTTGAGGAGGTAGACATGATGTTTTAAGGTCACCAGTGCAGAAATAAACACCATGACCAAAAACAAACTCAGTAACTCATGCTTGCATGGCAAGCCCTTTACCAGCAAGATCATTTCCCCAGAGCTGATCCACACATTTTTGAAGTTCTTCTACCCTTACATAAGGCATTCCCATATCGCTAATCTTTTTGGTTTTGTTCAATTCAAGCTTAATTTTTTAAAACCATACCTAAAAACAAAATTGTGCAATTCCCAGCACTAGAATTAAAGGCCAACCAGCACACAACTAAGCTTAAATGTGAATGAATGACGAGAAGCCAGCCTGGAGACCAGACGGGAGATCCTGGCTGGACTATGCCGCACAAGGCCCGCTCTTAGCAGGACAGTGCTAAACAATTTATTTTATTTTTTAAAGATATATTTATTCATTTTTATGTATATGAGAACAGTGTAGCTGCCTTTAGACACACCAGAGGAGGGAATTATATGCATTATAGATGGTTGTGGGCCACCACGTGGGTGTTTGTAGTTAAACACAGGACCTCTGGAAGAACAGTCAGTGCTCTTAACCTCTGAGCCATCTCTCCAGCCTGCTAAACATTTTCATAAGGTGGGCATGAAGTTATAGCTGCTGGGATCCAGAAATGTGTTGACCTGCACCCTGTAAGTTCTCCTTATTGTTTGCTCAGTCATCGCTCTAAGGAAACTATGTCCCAACTTCGGACTGCATATATTGTGTTGCCTATTTTTTGAAAGTTACATAAATGAGAGCACACAGCGCGAGGTCCTTTGTGTCTGGCTTTCTCTGAACGTTGTATTGGAGAACTCATGCATTGCTGTTGCCCTGGGAACACTTACATCAATCTCAGAGCTTGAGGAACAGCTGGAGGGAAATGGTGCGTGAGATGGACAGACACTGCTTGCCACCAGTGCATGCTGGGAGAGAGCATAGCCAGACAGGGCTGTGGGTGCAGGTGTCCATGACCAGGCCACGTAGCTGCTAGCCTTGCACATTCATACTGGAATTGCAATCCTAATGCACAGAGCCAACATTCTGTGTCCAGATGGATAGCTAATATTCTCTAGATAGCAGCCACCTTTGGACCCACAAGTCTTACAATTTATATCCCTCAGTCCTTTCACTGACAATTGCTCCTTATCACACATTGTTTATGTCTTTAATTTTTTTTTTTTTGAGACAGGGTTTCTCTGTGTAGCCCTGGCTGTCCTGGAACTCACTCTGTAGACCAGGCTGGCCTCAAACTCAGAAATCCACCTGCCTCTGCCTCCCAAGTTCCCAGCCCCTATTTTAGTTTTTTAAGACAAGGTTTCACTATGGCCTAGAACTCACTCTGTAGAGCAGGCTGGACTTGAACTCATAGAGGTCCACCAACACTATCTCTGGAGTGCTGGAATTACAGTCCTGTGTCATCATTCCTGGCCAGTTAATTACTCTTTACATTTTAAATGTCCGTAGACAGGTAGACATCTTTCCTTCTCCCAGGTCTCCACGAATCCACAGTCTACAACTTATATGACACCACTGAGCCATTTGCGGGAAGTCTTTTCTACACCCCTCTCGCTCTGACATATTTATTTTGCAACTTTTCTTATCAGAATCATCACCTCATTTTCTAAATGCTACCTCCTAAATGGAAGAGAGTGAGTCTGGATCAGCTGCCATTATCCTGTTACCACAAAGAAAGAGGCTGGATGTTGTGGAAGCATCCCTGGGGGCTCAGGGACAGAGGGAAAGAGAAAGGGGGCTTCCTGCGAGTTCCTGTCTCTAAGCCCAGCCTGAAGTCTGAGATCAATTTCAGTTCCATGGACTGCAACGTCTCTTTCATGCCACAGCTGACCTTGCTGGTTTTCTGGGGCCCAGGGAAAAAATCTTGTCAGATCTATTGAGTGAAGAGACCTCAGAGGTCAAGAGAGGTGGCCGATCTCTAGACTCCACAGAACTTGAGATCTGGTCCCAATGGCAGTTTGTCCATTTGCAGGTCATCATTTCTGGGTCTCACTGGCGGATGGAGAGTCCCCAGGACAGTCAGTCAATGGGCCCAACTCTTTGTGGGAGCTTCCTTGAATGAAACCAGGCAGGAGGGGCTCTTTGGTCATCATATGTGTGACCATCTGCGTCTGTCACTTCCGAGCCTTCTGGAAATGATGACTTCTTTAGGAAGAACCCGCTGTGCAGAATCTGGCTGCCACAGTTGGAAGGAGAGACTGAAGAAAGTTAGACAAACCTGAGATTTCATAGGACACAAATTGTCAGAGACTACAGATAGGGACATGTCTTGGGAAGCAGTGACATAGGACGGTCACTGACTCTAGACAGGAAAAATGAATCTATAGTTTTTGTCCTTTTCTGTGCCCATCTTTTTCTCCACTTTCATGGCTCTGCTCCTATCCGTCTGCCTGTCTGCATGCCTACTCTGCTGCCTCTACCCATTCTCCAGGTTCCCGATCTCCCTTGCCCTAACAAACCCCCAACACCAGATCTGTTGCATGTCATAAGTATTCGGCACACCTTGGCATATATTTCACAGTGTCCTCCAGGGTAGACACTTTTATGTGATTCAGACAACTCTTAAATGTATTTTATTTTAATTAATTACTTCCCCCCCCCAAAAAAAACAGGGTTTCTCTGTGTAACAGCCCTGGCTGTCTTGGATGGAATTTGTTTCATAGACTAGGCTGGTCTCAAACTCACAGAGATCTTCCTGGCTCTACCTTCCAAGTGCTAGGATGAAAGGCATGGACAACGACTGCCTGGCCTTATATTTTAATTTTTATTTTTTGTTATTGATTTTATTTTATTTGTCCCTTGTGATTTTATCTGTACTGTGGGCCTCACCTAATCCGCCACCCAGGGCACAGGAGGGAGAGAAGCGAAGTGACCAACATCAGTCTTGCGTAAGTCCAGCTGAATGAACGAGTCAACAAGTCCACACTGAGTCAAGGGTGACTGAGGACTAAGTGTGAGCTGCAGTCACAGGTCAGGTTGGGGATCTGATCTGAACATCCAGCCAGGCCAGTGCACAAGGTAGTGTCACAGCGAGCGACCTGCACACAGAGGCCACGCCTTACAGAGACACACAGAAGCATTTACGAAGCAGACTGGGGCTGTGGTGATCTATGGTACATATAGTCAACTTGACAGGGTCCAGAATCATCTAGAAAACAAACCTGTGGGTTTGGCCCTGGTGGGTTATCTGTGGGTTTGGCCCTGGTGGGTTATCTGTGGGTTTGGCCCTGGTGGGTTATCTGTGGGTTTGGCCCTGGTGGGTTATCTGTGGGTTTGGCCCTGGTGGGTTATCTGTGGGTTTGGCCCTGGTGGGTTATCTAGATTAGGTTAAATTGGGAAGACTCTCTTTTCCTGTGGGGAGCACCACTTCATAGCCTGAGGTACCAGGCTGAAGGGGAAGGAGATGGCAAGCTGAGCACCCTCGATCATCTGTTTTGGTTGCAGCTGCAATGTGACCAGCTTCCCCAAGCTCCCGCATCTAAACCATGGTGACTGTACCCTCAAACTGTGAGCCACAAGAAACCCCTCTCTCTGTACACTACCTTTACCAGGGTGTTTGTCACAGCAACAAGACAAGTGACTAACACAGTGTGTTCCCATGATAGAAACACCAGACGCCATGTTACTTAACAATCAGTCAACCAGCAATTAAATCAAAAGTAGAAAGGACACAAAGACCAAACACCCAAAACACTCGACACCCCCTCTTCAGTTCCACGTGAGAGCAACGGGAAGTCAAAATTGCAAGTTCAAAATCAAATGAGAAAAAAATATAAAAAGCAACAACAAAAACACATTGCATCAAAACTGATGAGATCCAGGGGCTGGAGAGATGGCTCAGGGGTTAAGAGCACTGGCTGCTCTTCTGAAGGTTCTGAGTTCAAATCCCAGCAACCACATGGTGGCTCACAACCATCTATAAATCCAGTTCCAGGAAACCTAAAACCCTCTTTTGTCCTCTGCAGACATCAGGCATGCACGTGTGCATAGACATACATTCTGACAAACACTCATACACATGAAATAAAAATAAATCATTTTCTTTAAGTGATGCAATTCAGCTAAGATCCAACTGAAAGGAAAATGTCATTTCTGAAAAGAAGAAAACAGGTGAATGAAAGACGAATTCAACTCATAGAGACATAAAGAGAGCAACAAAATAGATGTGAGAAAAGACAGATTGAAAACAGGAAGAAACGAATGAATTCCAGTCCTTCACTGAAATAAACAAGATTAACTGAAGAGCTGCGTTCCGGGACACAGCCTCTAGAGGGCGCCATGAGGCAGCCTAAGGAGGGCCAAAACAATATACTTGGAGGAAAGCCCAATTAGTATGGAGACAGAAGAATAGGCACAAGACAGTTAATATGCATTTTAATTGCATAAATAATGCATAGGTGCATATTTACTGGAGATAGAAGTCAAATAAAAAGAATAGTCAGAGCAAAATGCAGAGGCCCTCTTCACAGGGTCTCCAGGACCGCCATGGCAGATTGCCACACAGGCTGGGTGCCTGGTGGCTAGAAGCAGGGCTGGAGGCCTTGGAAGGCACCCACTCTTCAGAGGCCGCTCTCCTTGGCTGTCCCTCATGCTGTTGTCTCCCTGGGCGTAAGCACCCGGGTGTCTCTGCTCACCTGCATTTCCTCTACTCATACTCGGTGAGATTGGACAATGTGCCCCGCGATTGCCGGATTTTAGTTCAGTCAGATTCCCAAAGGCTATGTCTCCAATCACAGTCCCATTCTGAGGTGCAGGGTGGAGGTGGGCATAGGGGTGAGGCCAGAGCTTCTACTTGGAAGGCCACAGATCAGCTAGTGACACTGTCTTCCACAGGGATCCCCTCAACTTCTAGAATTCTTTCCAGGAATCACGTGACTGTCCTCGTTCGTGGGGCCAGCACAATCAAACCAAGGCTAGGTGGTTTCAGCTGCACCCTTCCTACGTCTAAGTACTATGATCAATTCTACTAGGCAACACTGTTCTCAGCCTAGCAAGCATGCTTGGATAGAGAACTGGAAAGCTAGAGTACTTAAAACAATGTGATGCAGGCTGGAGAGATGGCTCAGCGGATAAGAGCACTGACTGTTCTTCTAGAGGTCCTGAGTTCAAATTCCAGCAACCACATGATGGCTTACAACCATCTATAACCAGATCTGATGCTCTCTTCTGACACATAAGTGTACATGCAGATAAAATACTTATATACATACAATAAATAAATCAAAAAAGAAACTCAATGCCAATTTCCTTTAAAAGCAGGGTGATTTATTGAAAAATAAGCTTAAGAAAACAAATTTCAAGAATTGACAAGAATTGACAAGGCTATTAATGTCTGGGAACCAACCGGAAATGATTGGAGGAGCCAAGGATCCATCCAAGATGGGTGATGGATGACGGATGATGTCAACATTCTTTCTGATGCTCTCAGGTTATTTCAAATGCCAATGAAGGGTGCCACGTGAGCCCGTGTTGCTGATGAGTGAGCTGAGACCCTGAAGACAGTATTTTGACTGGAGGATGTAAAACTGTCTGTTAAAAGGATCTACACACAGATCTGTTCTGTAAATACCAGTATATGGCAACTGAGCTCTTTGGTAAAATGAGCCTTGACTAAGGAGAGCCAGGGTTCTCTGTTAAGAAACAAAAGTTACAAGTAAGGAGGGTTGAGAGGTGTAGATAAGTGGTAGAGCCCTTGCCTAGCTCTTGTGAGGCCCTGAGTTCAAAAATAGGCAAATAAGAAAGAACTAGAATGAACTCTGTGTAGTGTTGGGTTGGAATCAGGAATGATGGTAGAAAACCACAGTTTTTACTAAATGAATATACATATATGTATATATACACATAGACGGACAAACAGAGAGGCATGACTGCCCTTGTTCTGCCCACTCAGAAGTCCCACAGGCAATGACACCCAGCAACATGGGGCACATCTCGAGATCTTCTGGCTGGACCTTGGCCTCTCAGGTTCATTTGCCAGTAAAAGGAGACCGAGTAGTCTGAGGAGAAGAGTAACCTGGGATGTGGTGAGGGAAGTACCAGGTGAGCCTGGCTCGAGTTCTGGTGCTCCAGAGCAGGGGAGCGTGCCGAAAGAGAAGGGCCAAAACCTATGCGAGTATTCGGAGGCCATTTCTAGTGGCTAACACTGGGGCCATCTCAGTACTAAAACCAAGGCTGGATTATAACCTTGCTGCACACTAATCGAATGTACGTTTGTGTTCATGCCTGTCTCCCACCCATTAGAACATGACTTTTGCAAAAGTGGGGCATCGGGGGTCACATGCCCCATGAATGTAGCGCCTCATCAGCACCCACAAGAGCATCTGATCTGCGGTGTACACTCAAATGTACGTATTGACTGAATTCTCTCTTCGTCTCTTTGCCATGCCTATCTGGGACATTCACTTTTCCGCTGAAAACAAAAAAAATTGGAACTTTCCAGACCATTGAACACTAAACATCGGCAGCTTGAACCTCTACCTCAGAGCATGAGACTCATGTGGGTGGGCAGCGAGAGTCCCAGGAAAACTGAACAACCTAGAACATTCTCCCAGGAAGAGTGCTTGGCAGGCTGGGAGCCATCAGCCTGGCGATACTTCGGATGGTTTTGCTTGCAATAGGGTGCTCTCTATGTGGCTTTAGAGAGGACATCTGACACACACAGCATTGCTTTAATGGCAGCTGAACCCTCCTATTCTAGTGAGGTCATTTGTGTCCACCTGTGGGTACAGAAAAGAGACAGAGAGAAGCACATCCATATTCTAGGGCTGCCACTCACCAAGTGGATTAAATCAACAGGGGATAGAGAGGACACATGATGTTTTGGGGAGCGTTTAAGTAGGTCAGTGATGGGGAGAAGGCTGCGGGGGCTTACATTGCTTGCTGTGCAATGCTTCTTGGGTCTGGATTCTTTGTAGATCTTCAGTTTGTTGAAAGAGGGCAGGATAGAAAACTTCTCCTGGTATTCCTGCTGGTTGGTTCTGGTTGCTCTTGCCGGCTTGTGCCAATCCAGCAGAGGTCTGGCTGTTTCTGCAGGATCGGGCTGCTGACTTGTGTTTGTTATCCCGATACTACTGAGCTAGACTGCTGGTCTCCTGACCACGGAGACTGGAATAGCCTCAAAGAACTACATCTAAACAGGTCCACATCCCCTTGTCCTATTTACCATCTTTTCTCCTCTACCTTTGTATGGTGAGCTAGATTTGGGGGTCAAAGTGTTTGAGAATCCTTATTAAAGAAGGGTTTGAAAAATCTCAGCCTACAGGGCATACATTGTCACAGAGTTCTGAAGGCCAGAACTTAGAAATCTAGGTGTCCATAGGTTGTGTACTTTCGAAGATGACCGTCTCCTGGTTTCTGNGTGCCTCCCAGTCTGGTTAGATTAGGGCCCATCTAAATAACTCCAGTCTAGCTTAGAAACTTCTCTCAAGACCCTAAAAAAAAAAAAAAGAATGGATCACACACTGGGGGTTCTGGGGACTTAGCCCTCAGCATATCTTTGGGGATGGGCATCACAGATCAACTTGTATCCATAAGTAACTGCAACTCATGAAAGACTGTGGCTGACAGGGAGTTTTTCCATTTTGTCTTTGCTGCTCGTGTGTGTGTGTGTGTGTGTGTGTGTGTGTGTGTATGTGCGTGTGTGTGTGTGTGTGTGTCTAAGCCATGCCCAGGCTTTCCTGAAATGGGACACTGTCACAGAAACTCACCAATAAGCCAGCAATGATAAAGATCCGCCCACCTTCCAGGTCTCCAGTCGCTTTGGTTCAGGGTCACCCTCTGAAAGATCCATTCTTATTGCCTTTGGTCTTGGGCTCCCACCTCTGGACTTGACATCTCATAGCCTGTAGACCTTCCAATTATCTCCTGAAGTCCCCAGACAGCTCAGAGCCTCTGGAAAGAGTGAGCACAGAGTGGCTAATCCTTTTTACGGTGGTGTCTGTGCTCTGAACAGGAGTGGTCTGTAGGGATAACAGGGGTAGCTGAGCATGTGCAGTGTGCACATTTGAGATCACTTACAGCTGGCAATAAATGGGAGGATCGTGGCCCAGGGCAGTTCCGTACCACAGGAGTATTGGAGCGTTGGATTAAATGAGGAGACTCATATCAACAGTACACCTGAAGGGCCCAACCAGCCCTGCACTGAATCACAGAGGATACAGAAATGCCTGCTTCCTGCCCTCAAGGCAATTATAATCTATTTAGGACATAGACATAAAACACAGGCGAAAGAGATGGCAAAGCACTTAAACACTAATTCCCAGTCCTGCACCTCCATTAGCTGTCGAATGAACTGCAGCAGTAACGACAAACATTACTGAGTTGTGAGCTAGGAGAGGTTATTTGGTTGTAGATGCCTGCTTTCTTCCTGGGGGAAATGAAGGGTTAACAAACACTGCAGTTTGGAGAGCTCTGAGCACCTCGGGTGTCTGTGATAGCAAGAAACTCCCATTTGCTGAGTGCTTACTTACTACAGAAGGTGGCAATTCTGCTCTTGCCTCCGAGGCTCTGATCATTATTTTCTATATTCTGTATTAACTAACGCCAACACTTGTGAATGAGACAAGTCCCAATCTCAGAGCCTAACTGTAACAGTGGTTTATTGGTACATGCAGCACGGCTTGGTTCTGGGAACCTGACTGGGGTGATGAAGGAAAGAAGAGAGGACAGACACACGGACACATGCACAGAAAGGCTGGAGTTGGATGGGCCAGGCTGGCTCTGATGGAACAGCACCATCCATACAAGGACCCTGAATCTCAGAGTATTTACTATGTATGTCCAGCGGGAGAAGGAGGGTTGACTGGTCTCTGTAGGGGAACACTCTGGGGCTATAAACATCTTGAAAGAGGAAGCTGCCACCATGACTTCTGTATACTCTGCTAACATTCCCACACAGACCAGAGGAAGGCTTTGCCAATTCTGGTGGGTGGGTCTGCAGTACCCATCCTTGTCCATAAACAACACACCCTCTGCTTCCCCACAGTGTATTTCTGCCGGTATAATGAAGTCCAAATGACAGTGTACGATGCTATGGGTGTCAGCATGAGGCTGACAAATAGAAGGTAAGAGGGATGAAGGAGGGTCAGTGAGAGGGGGAGAGGTATAACAATATCTGCACCCCCAATTCATATGCGTATGGTTTCTTAAGATGGGGCCTCTGCAAGATAAGTAGGTCAGGAGGATGAGGCCCTCAGCACAGGGTTGGTGCCCTTACAGGAAGAGATAGAGACTGACTCTCGGCCTCTTTGCTTTCTATCATGTAAGGGTGCAACGAAAAGAGAGCCAACTTTCAACCAGACAGACACCCTCACGGGCGCTGGATCTGTCAGCACCTTAATCTTGTCTGCCATCGCTTCCAACTGTGAGGAATGTTTGCTTATCTCTTAAGCCGCCCGGTCCGGTAACTCTTTAGTGTACCCCCCCCCGCCCCCCCCCATGGCTACGCTAGCTATTAGCTGCCACTAGCAGTGCACGGCTTCCCAGTCACTCCGTATCCTTTCTGTTTGTTGGAGCCTTTTCTTAACAGTCGTTTTGTGTTGGCTCTTAGCTGGTGGCTTTCAGAACCCCCGATTTCCCTAGGAAGTCTGCAGGGGGCAGGAGTGGCATTGAAAGAAAGCCAGCTTTGACTGGGTCTGGGGGATGCGGGTGCTTCAGAGCTGAGCAGGTAAGAGCGTCCTTCGGCAGCAGCCCATCCGTAGCTGGGATTTCCTCTGCAGACAGAGGCAATGCTCATAGCCCCACGAGATCACTCAAGATGAGGCATACCTTCTTGAAGAAAACCAGAGAAGGGGGCCTTGGATTCTTCAGAGGGCCCCGGTGGGAAGTCATTTTCTTCTGGCTCATAAGGCAGCCATCTGTTCGGCTGTGTTTTACTAACCTCCATTCCTAAGAGGGCCAGGGGAGGCAGGCCCAGGTGGGCATGCTGCAGGGGATGGATGCCCTGGGCTCCCACAGGAACCCTCAATACCTTTACCCTCCTAACACACTAGCCAGGTGCAGCTTTCCAAATTCAGTGACCAAAAAGAGATGGCAGAGCCACAGTCAAGGGACAGCTGAACAACTCAAGGATGCCCCTTCTGCCGGGCCAGAAACTGGACCTGGAACAGTGTGATGACGGCTCACATTGGTTAGCAAGTTGACATGCCTGGAATGAGGGATTGCTTCCATCAGATTGGCTTGTGATCATATCTATGGGGGAATTTCCTTGATTGCCAGTTGATGGAGGAGGGCCCAGCCCAATGCAGGCAAAATTAGTCTGAAACCAACAGTCCAGGCTATGTAACAAAGATGGCTGGAAGGGAGCCTGGGAGTAAACCACGGAGCAGTGTTTTCCTGACCTCAGTCCCGGCCTTGGTTCCTCTGTAAGCTAAAACAAACTCTTTTCTCCTCAGGTTGCCTTTGGTTATGGTGTTCATCCCAACAGCAGAAAGCTAACTAAGACAGACAGCTTTGGAGTCTCACCATCTGCCCTCCTTTGGGAGAAGGCAGAGAAGGAGAGGGCCAAAACTTGTCTCAGAGAAGAGCACATAGCAGGCAGAGGAGGACTCCTGGGAGGTGGCAGAGAGAAGACAGTGAAGGGAGTCTGGGGACAGCTTAGGGAAGATGGATTCTTTATTTTGTTTTGTTTCGACAGGTTTTTGTCTAGGCTGGTTTCAAACTCCCTATGTAGCTAAGGATTATCTAGAATCTCCAACCCTCTGTCTCCACCTCCCATGGGCTGGGATTATAGGTATACATGACCATGTCCACTTTTATGTGGTGCTGGAGATTAGACTGAAGGCTTCATGCATGCTAGACAGGCAGGTGTCCTACCAACCAAGCTCCAGACCTAACCTGTGGCTGTTCTTATCGTGGGAAGACTTGTGTTGGAGGGGTTTCTCTGAAGGATTTGAGTTCTCTCTCCAGAGTTCAGATGCTTCTCATTAATACTGAAGAATGTATGGGCACACAGAGAGAACTCTGTTTTCAAGGCTGGTGCACCAGGTTGGACCCTACCCACATCTAAGTTATAGTCCCTTCTGAAGAGCAATAGAAAAAACGCTGTTAATGCAAATTCTCTCTGTTCTGTAGCTCATCACAGCTCCAGCCAATCAGTTACCAACACCCTCTATGGGACGAAGGTTGGCTGTAGACTTCTCTGGTCTCGATTTCCTCGAGGGACACTTGGCTTTTAACCTCTTGCTACTTGGCTGAAAAAAGGTTGAAAGCTTAATTTTTTTTTAAACATGTAGACACATGTGTGGTGGCTTGTGTCTGTAACTGTAGTATTTTAGGAGGCCGAGGCAGGAGGATCAGTGATATTCTGGGAGCTGTAGACCAGTCTGGGCAAAAGACAAACAGAAAAGTGAATGTAGCCAGGCAGTGGTTCATGCCTTTACTCCTAGTGCATGGGCTTAGTCCTCAATGCTTGCAGAGGGTGAGCTCCTACCATGTGATCAAAAGTCCCCATCACAGGTTTCACTGTCAGTTTCCACCGCACAGTCCAGTCCTCACACGTTAACAGAGACTCTTATCAGTCAAAACATCCCAAGGGCTCAAAAATGACCTCCCAGGGTCCAAGAATTGCTGTGATGGCCTGGGCAGGGGCTTCACCATACATGGCCAGACTTCTGAATCTAAGGCCTCCATGCTCACAGTTTTAACTGATTTATGATTGAGAACATCAATACAGTATGGCTATTGCCAATGGTGTTTGCCTTGTATTGAGTATAAACAATCTAGAGATGGCTTTAAGAATATGGGATGATATGTGTGGGTCATATGAAAACCCTATGCTATTTCATATATGGAATCAGCACAGCTGCAGAGTTTGGTACCCATGGGAAGGGACATCCCTGGAATCTATTCTCCAGGGATACTGAGAGGTGAGTACAGGCAGGTTCCACTTCTGTGATGGTTAATTCTTAACATCAAATCAATGGGACTTAGAATCACCTAGGAGATTGATGGGGGTGTTTCCACAGAGCACTGAGTGAGCTGGGAGACCATCACTGGGTATGGGCAACACCATTCCATGTGCTGGGGGCCATGATGGGGAAAAAGGGAGAGAACACAAACATGAACTGAGTGTTGGTGAAGGTTTTATGTCTTGTCTTTTGTCAACTTGACACAAGCTGGAGTCATCAGGGAAGAGCAAACTTCAACTGAGGAACCGTCTCCACCAGACCAGTCTGTGGGGCATTTTCTTGATTGATGACTGATGTGGGTTGTCCCAAGCCTGGGCAGGTGATGCTGGGATGAATAAAAAATTAGCTCAGGGATGGAGGGATGGCTCCAAGGTTAAGACTACTCTTCCAAAGGTCCTGAGTTCAATTCCCAGCAACCACATGGTGGCTCACAACCATCTGTAAAGAGATCCGATGCCCTCTTCTGATGTGTCTGACAGCTGCAGTGTACTCATATACATAAAATAAATAAATCTGCCGGGCGTGGTGGCGCACGCCTTTAATCCCAGCACTCGGGAGGCAGAGGCAGGTGGATTTCTGAGTTCGAGGCCAGCCTGGTCTACAAAGTGAGTTCCAGGACAGCCAGGGCTATACAGAGAAACCCTGTCTCGAAAAACCAAAAAATAAATAAATAAATAAATAAATAAATCTGAAATAAATAGATAAATGAATAAATAAGCTGAGCAAGCTAGTAAGCAGCGCTCTTCCCTGGTCTCTGTTTTGGTTCCTGCTTCCTCATTCTTACCTGAGGCTCCTGCTCTGACTTCCCTTCATGATGGACTGTGATCAGAACATGAGAGCCAAATAAACCCTCTTCTTCCCAAGTTACTGTTGGCCATAGTAGTTTATCAGGGCAACGGGGAGCGAACTGAGAACCGGTCCTCTCCTCGACTCTGTGCCTGGGCCCCAAGACTCAGCGTTGACTGTGATCATGAGTCAAACCGCACATTTCCTCCACTTTAAGCAGTTCTGCCGCTTACTTGGTCTAGTGACAATGAAAGAGACACAGACTCTTGCAGTGGGTGGGGGAGGGGTCTGCTGAGGGCTGCTCTTCCGGCTCAGTTTCCTCATGGGCTTGAGCTGCAGTCACCGTGGAGGCTTATTCACGCCCTTTATACTGGCCCTTGCTTGTTCCTCTAGCTCCTCGCCCTCCTCCANGGCTACGCTAGCTATTAGCTGCCACTAGCAGTGCACGGCTTCCCAGTCACTCCGTATCCTTTCTGTTTGTTGGAGCCTTTTCTTAACAGTCGTTTTGTGTTGGCTCTTAGCTGGTGGCTTTCAGAACCCCTATTTCCCTAAGAAGTCTGCAGGGGGCAGGAGTGGCATTGAAAGAAAGCCAGCTTTGATTGGGTCTGGGGGATGCGGGTGCTTCAGAGCTGAGCAGGTAAGAGCGTCCTTCGGCAGCAGCCCATCCGTAGCTGGGATTTCCTCTGCAGACAGAGGCAATGCTCATAGCCCCACGAGATCACTCAAGATGAGGCATACCTTCTTGAAGGAAACCAGAGAAGGGAGCCTTGGATTCTTCAGAGGGCCCTGGTGGGAAGTCATTTTCTTCTGGCTCATAAGGCAGCCATCTGTTCGGCTGTGTTTTACTAACCTCCATTCCTAAGAGGGCCAGGGGAGGCAGGCCCAGGTGGGCATGCTGCAGGGGATGGATGCCCTGGGCTCCTACAGGAACCCTCAATACCTTTACCCTCCTAACACACTAGCCAGGTGCAGCCTTCCAAATTCAGTGACCAAAAAGAGATGGCAGAGCCACAGTCAAGGGACAGCTGAACAACTCAAGGATGTCCCTTCTGCGGGCCAGAAACTGGACCTGGAACAGTGTGATGACGGCTCACATTGGTTAGCAAGTTGACATGCCTGGAATGAGGGATTGCTTCCATCAGATTGGCTTGTGATCATATCTATGGGGGAATTTCCTTGATTGCCAGTTGATGGAGGAGGGCCCAGCCCAATGCGGGCAAAATTAGTCTGAAACAAACAGTCCAGGCTATGTAACAAAGATGGCTGGAAGGGAGCCTGGGAGTAAACCACGGAGCAGCGTTTTCCTGACCTCAGTCCCGGCCTTGGTTCCCCTGTAAGCTAAAACAAACCCTTTTCTCCTCAGGTTGCCTTTGGTTATGGTGTTCATCCCAACAGCAGAAAGTTAACTAAGACAGACAGCTTCGGAGTCTCACCATCTGCCCTCCTTTGGGAGAAGGCAGAGAAGGAGAGGGCCAAAACTTGTCTCAGAGAAGTGCACATAGCAGGCAGAGGAGGACTCCTGGGAGGTGGCAGAGAGAAGACAGTGGAGGGAGTCTGGGGACAGCTTAGGGAAGATGGATTCTTTGTTTTGTTTTGTTTTGACAGGTTTTTGTCTAGACTGGTTTCAAACTCTCTATGTAGCTAAGGATTAGCTAGAATCTCCAACCCTCTGTCTCCACCTCCCATGGGCTGGGATTATAGGTATACATGAGCATGTCCACTTTTATGTGGTGCTGGAGATTAGACTGAAGGCTTCATGCATGCTAGACAGGTAGGTGTTCTACCAACCAAGCTCCAGACCTAACCTGTGGCTGTTGTTATCGTGGGAAGACTTGTGTTGGAGGGGTTTCTCTGAAGGATTTGAGTTCTCTCTCCAGAGTTCAGATGCTTCTCATTAACACTGAAGAATGTATGGGCACACAGAGAGAACTCTGTTTTCAAGGCTGGTGCACCAGGTTGGACCCTACCCACATCTAAGTTATAGTCCCTTCTGAAGAGCAATAGAAAAAAACGCTGTTAATGCAAATTCTCTCTGTTCTGTAGCTCATCACAGCTCCAGCCAATCAGTTACCAACACCCTCTATGGGACGAAGGTTGGCTGTAGACTTCTCTGGTCTCAATTTCCTCAGGGGACACTTGGCTTTTAACCTCTTGCTACTTGGCTGAAAAAAGGTTGAAAGCTTAATTTTTTTTTTAAACATGTAGACACATGTGTGGTGGCTCATGTCTGTAACTGTAGTATTTTAGGAGGCCGAGGCAGGAGGCTCAGTGATATTCTGGGAGCTGTAGACCAGTCTGGGCAAAAGACAAACAGAAAAGTGAATGTAGCCAGGCAGTGGTTCATGCCTTTACTCCTAGTGCATGGGCTTAGCCCTCAATGCTTGCAGAGGGTGAGCTCCTACCATGTGATCAAAAGTCCCCATCACAGGTTTCACTGTCAGTTTCCACCGCACAGTCCAGTCCTCACACGTTAACAGAGACTCTTATCAGTCAAAACATCCCAAGGGCTCATAAATGACCCCCCAGGGTCCAAGAATTGCTGTGATGGCCTGGGCAGGGGCTTCACCATACATGGCCAGACTTCTGAATCTAAGGCTTCCATGCTCGCGGTTTTAACTGATTTATGATTGAGAACATCAATACAGTATGGATATTGCCAATGGTGTTTGCCTTGTATTGAGTGAGTATAAACAATATAGAGATGGCTTTAAGAATATGGGATGATATGTGTGGGTCATATGAAAACCCTATGCTATTTCATATATGGAATCAGCACAGCTGCAGAGTTTGGTACCCATGGGAAGGGACATCCCTGGAATCTATTCTCTAGGGATACTGAGAGGTGAGTACAGGCAGGTTCCACTTCTGTGATGGTTAATTCTTAACATCAAATCAATGGGACTTAGAATCACCTAGGAGATTGATGGGGGTGTTTCCACAGAGCACTGAGTGAGCTGGGAGACCATCACTGGGTATGGGCAACACCATTCCATGTGCTGGGGGCCATGATGGGAAAAAGGGAGAGAACACAAACATGAACTGAGTGTTGGTGAAGGTTTTATGTCTTGTCTTTTGTCAACTTGACACAAGCTGGAGTCATCGGGGAAGAGCAAACTTCAACTGAGGAACCGTCTCCACCAGACCAGTCTGTGGGGCATTTTCTTGATTGATGACTGATGTGGGTTGTCCCAAGCCTGGGCAGGTGATGCTGGGATGAATAAAAAATTAGCTCAGGGCTGGAGGGATGGCTCCAAGGTTAAGACTACTCTTCCAAAGGTCCTGAGTTCAATTCCCAGCAACCACATGGTGGCTCACAACCATCTGTAATGGGATCCGATGCCCTCTTCTGATGTATCTGACAGCTGCAGTGTACTCATATACATAAAATAAATAAATCTGAAATAAATAGATAAATGAATAAATAAGCTGAGCAAGCTAGTAAGCAGGGCTCTGCCCTGGTCTCTGTTTTGGTTCCTGCTTCCTCGTTCTTACCTGAGGCTCCTGCTCTGACTTCCCTTCATGATGGACTGTGATCAGAACATGAGAGCCAAATAAACCCTCTTCTTCCCAAGTTACTGTTGGCCATAGTAGTTTATCAGGGCAACGGGGAGCGAACTGAGAACAGGTCCTCTCCTCGACTCTGTGCCTGGGCCCCAAGACTCGAACTGCTCAGCGTTGACTGTGATCATGAGTCAAACCGCACATTTCCTCCATTTTAAGCAGTTCTGCCGCTTACTTGGTCTAGTGACAATGAAAGAGACACAGACTCTTGCAGTGGGTGGGGGAGGGGTCTGCTGAGGGCTGCTCTTCCGGCTCAGTTTCCTCATGGGCTTGAGCTGCAGTCACCGTGGAGGCTTATTCACGCCCTTTATACTGGCCCTTGCTTGTTCCTCTAGCTCCTCGCCCTCCTCCATACTTCCTGGGACCATCTTTCAAATACACAATGTGCTCTCTTTGTCTTGGGCTCCGCTTCTGGGAAGCCCAGGGCAACACAGGTGACAACCGTATCTGCCATTTGCAGGACTTGGCTGTGCCCTGGGCACTCATGGGAACTTGACATGAGCCCTCAAGGTGTGTTGCCACATTGCCAGGGCATGAGCTATTCCCAGCCTCATTTGACAGGTGAGGACACAGAGGCTCAGAGATACTTGGCCCAAGGCCCAGGGTGGGCCAGTTGCTATCCAGAACGACTCTTTTCTGAAGACCCAAGGTAGTGCTTTCAGAAGTGAAGGTTGGAGCTGGGACTGTCCTTTGCAGCCAGGAAATAACTCTTCATTGTGGTTAAGAGGACAGGGAGCATGGATAGACCACCTTTCTATTCTGTGAGGTCACATTTATACTTCATATGGTAGAAATAGCTCATATACACCATTCAGTGTTTGCTTGTTCTCCCAGCCCGAGTGGCATTTGGAAGGATGCTGGATTGATTCTAGCAGACACTAAGCAAACTCAGTATCTCTGGGAGTGTCTGAGCCCTCTGTTCCTCTCTCTATGAAGCCCCCTACCGCAGAGGCCGACAGAAAAAGGGATGTGGCTAAGGTCTAGCCTTGGAGACCACAGTTGAGGCTGAACAGCCAAGACTGGCTGAGACTAGACCAGTGGGGAGGGTGCAGTTAAAAAGTTCAGTCAGAGACATAATTAGGGGGAAGTTGGGGAGATAAGAGACATAACGCCATGAATCTCTGGGACTCAGCTGACTACCTGACCAGAGGGGTGACACTCAGGTGTGAGATGATGGGCTGCCTTTGTTTCCTTCTCGCAGGAGCAGGAGCGTAGTAGTGGACACCTTCTTGGGCCACCAATCCCCCCAGAATAAAGTACAACCTGAGGACTCAGTTCCTGTGCCTGCTTAATGGAACTGCTGGTGGCAGGCAACAGGAACTCCAGAATTCTGATTCCCCTTGTACAGATGTGACCTAATGTTGTGACCAGATAGCCTGAAGCTATATGACTGTTGTTACCATTATCTTCATAGACAAGTGATACAGGGAGGGAGTGACCTGCCCTGGGACACAGGAACAAGCCTGAGCCCTTCCCACTCATCACAGTGATGGCAAGAAGTAGGGAGGAGGAGAAGCCATGTGTCACCCCACCACCAGCTTGTGCCAGTACATCCTCCAGTCTCAGCCCATCTCTGTCATACACGGAGTAAATGGGTCTATTCCCCATGAGTTATCTGCTAGCCAGCAGCGTTATCCATCTGCTCGTTAACACAATTAACGAAAAACAACTCCAACGAGCCTTCTGACTCCCAGCCTGGGGGCCTAACTACATAACACGGAAATGACTCTTTATTAAGTCTGATCAAAGGCTTATTGTTCGGTAGTTAGAAATCACGGTCTCTCCTCGCAGGCATGTGGCTCGTGAACAGCAGTCCAATGAGTTTTTGATTTGGGTCCAACCAAAACCTTCCTTGGATCCATCTCTTCCTCACTCACACAGGCCTCCATGGGGACAGCCGTGGGAGCCTGCCATTTTGCTTTTGTTCTGGGCCTGTTGTCTGTAGCATACAGCAAGCATGGAAGAGATACCTGTGGAAACAAGGCTAGGAGCCTAGACAGGATAAGGGCCTAGTGATGAACACCAGGCCAAGTGCTGAGGAAGGGGGCAGTGTGTGTCTGTGTGTGTGGAGTCCACCACTCCCTTGTTGAGGCCCTCAT
>CACVCL010019330.1:0-47500 GCA_902729485.2 Mus minutoides | reverse complement strand
TACAGACCTGAGTGCCTGGATGCAGCTCTTCCTGAAGTGCCCACTCTTAGTTTTTTTCTGGTGGTAATTGTCTTGTGTGTATATGTGTGCATGCAGGTGTGCGTGTGTGTTTGTATGGATAAATACATGTGTGGGGATGTATGTGCACATGTGTGTGTATATGTGTATATGCCTGCATACATGTGTGTGCACATATGTATGTATGTGTGCATATGCATGTGTGCCTGTGGGTGCCTGTGTGTATGTGTTTACGTTATGAAGGACAGAGGTCAGCCACAGATGTCATGTCTCAGGAGCCACCCACCTTATTTTCTGAGGCAGGGTCTTTCACTGGTACCTGGGGCTCACTGATAAGGCTAGGCTGACTGGCCAGAGGGCTCCAGGGGTTCACCTGATCCCCCTAGCACTGGGATTACCATGCTTGGCTTTTTACCTGTGTGTTTGGGATTTGAACTCAGGTCCTCACACATGGTAAGCACTCTGCCAACTGAGCCATCTTGTAAGCCCCACCTTTTGTTTTTAGTTATGGGATACTATGAACCTCGCCTTTTTTGCTCAAGACAATCTGAGGGTGATTTCTTCTCATTGAAGCTAAAATAATTCTGCCCAATAGCCAACCTTATATTGGGACATAATTACCCCTTGGCCCCATCTTGCATCTCTGAGAGGTCTTACAGAGGCTCTGGGCAGGGATCTGCTCTTCCCATTCCTATTCTAGGTGCTATGGCAACTGCTTCAGAAACATCGCCAATTAACTGGCATCTTAATCATGTCATGGCTAAGGGCAATAACTCACATTGAACATGCCAACTTTGGACTCGATCAGTCTCACTTGTGCCCTGTAGTATAAAGCAGAATCGTAGGGTGAGCATACTGCATCACAGCAGAGGGAGGGTAAGTGGGTCCCCAGAGAGGAGGAGGTGCCGGCAACAGAGGGGCAGGAGAAACAGATACAGCAGGGTTGGGGAGGCGAGTGGGGCCTGGGAAAGTGTCAAAGCATTGTCTTTAGCTTTCTAGTAACCCAGTGCATCTGAGATCTGAAATTCATAGACTAAAGAAAAGCACTGTTAGCCATTCAGACATTTGAAACTTGTGGGGCAGGACAGCAAAGAGAACTAAGCCAGCCGGAGTGCGTACTATTTCCATTTCCTTCCCAAATGGCAAGCCCTCAACATTGAAAGGGGTGTCACATCCCACCCATACCCCAGTCCATCTAGATGGAGCCTGGCTGGGAGCCCACGCACAGCCCTCCCCCTGCCATAGAAGATACTTACTTGTCTGGATGCAGCATCCCAGTAACCTTGCTGTTGTTGAAAGTTAATGAGGCAAATACATTAGTGACCTGGAAGAGTCAGGAGACAGAAACAGGCTTTAATGATGGTGGTTCTGATGCTGGGGATGAGGGCAGGAACCTGCAGTCTCGGAAATTCGCCCTCTGGACTGCAGCTTCCCACGGCATTCAGTGTGTTGATCAGTTTAGTGATTGAACTTAGACATGATCAGGTATACTTGAAATCGCTGAGGATCACAGCAGATAAGCTTTGGACGGTGTAGCAAGAGAAAAGACCTGGCATTTGCAACCTTACTCAGCTCTCAGAGGCCATGGCTGGCCACCCTAAGACCCAGCTCAGCTCTAGTAATGATAATAATAAATTCTAGTTTACTTTAAAACAATTTGATATCATCAGTAACAATCTGAAAGGCTGATACAGTGTCTCTGAGGAACTGCCCTTCAGAAGTTTGGCCTTGTTGAGTTTAAAGTCTAAAACAAGACAGCAAATTCTTCATCCAGTGCACAGAGTCTCTGAAATCTGCGCACATTAGCCAGGGGCCATTAAGAAAGAAAAACACTTTTAGTATTTAATTTAGAAGGAATTTAGTTCCGGGGAATGATTATATGGGTGAAGGAACCTTAAGAAGGCCACATCATCATTTCCCTGCAGCCCTACCCCAGGGGGTGGGGTGGGGGTGGGGAGTGTAGGAGGTTACTCAGGACTTAGTGAAAAGGAGGAGTCCAGCCAGTATTCTGACCATGCAGCCATTGGCTGATAACGCTGGGCAGAATGCAAGGGATTCTGGGGGATGTAGTCTTCAAGGATCTGTTACTCGGCAGAGGCAACTGGACAAAGACTCTCCCACCACAGCCTCGACTTAGAGGGAGACAGGCACATTAAATAAACAAATCTTCAAATAGCTGCACAAATACCTGGGCAATAAACACCACGAGGAGAATTAGTAGAGTGCTACAATCTTAAAAATGCAAATGGTAAGGCAGGTTGGCGGTAAGAGGAGTCCAGAAAGCCCTCTCTGGGATTGTAATTTATTGGTTGAGAGCTGAGGAGAGTGAGAAAAAAAAAAAAAGCCCTCCTAAAGATGAACAGCACTTGCGAAGGCTCTGAGCCTTACCATGCCAAGCCGGAAGACAGGTTCCCGGGCAGAGGTGGGCAGGATCACAAAGCCTTCAATCTCCATCTGTGGGGCCAAGGACAGATTCCCAGGACTGACATTCAGAATCGGGGCAGAGACCACTGTTCCAAGGAGCTCCAATTTCATGTCGGGATACTTTCTGGTTATCTGGGAGTAGAATGTGGAGATCAATCATGTCAGAAGAAGGAAACAGGGCCACAGAGTCTAGAGCAGTGTTTTTCAACCTGTGGGTTGTGATCCCCTTGACAAACCTCTAACTCCAAAAATATTTATAGTACAATTTATAACAGCAGTAATATTAGAGTTATGAAGTAGCAACAAAAATAATTGTATGGTTGGGGGTCACTATAACATGAGCAACTGCACTGCAGGGTTACAGCATTAAGAAGATTCAGGGGCTAGAGAGATGGCTCAGAGGTTAAGGGTAACGGTTGTTCTTCCAGAGGTCCTGAGTTCAATGCCCAGCAACCACATGGTAGCTCACAACCATCTATAATGTGATCTGATGTCCTTTTCTGGCACACAGGTGTACATGCAGATACAGCATTCATATATATTAAATAAATAAATATTTGATCAACAACAAGAAGGAAATCCACTGCTCTAGAGGGGAAACATGAAGGGGACACTTTGGGGCTGCTTGTATTTTCCACAAAGCATGCAGTACCCTGTGCCTTCCTAATGGCAGAGGAACATCTACCATGCAGACACCCCACGCCAACTTTTCCCAGCCAGTAGGGAGGGGGACCCATAGCATCTTTGCTAGTTCTCAGAAAACGGACTTAACCAGATCTCAACACCGCAAGGGGGCTCGATATCTTATTTAATTATAGTGGCTATAGAATTCAATTCAAGACCGGGGAGGGCGGAGTTGGTGGAAGACTATACTCCCATGAGCCTTTGGTAACCATAGACCCATCTGTTATTGCCAGGGGAGTTTGGGAGCTGGAGGAGGTGGGATGCATGTATGTGAGAACACAGTAGGTGGTCCCTTTGCTGGGTGAGGGCAAGAAGGTAGGGCAGTCGGGAGCCAGGGGACCTAGTGTGACCAAGGCTGCCTCAGAACTAGCTGGGACAATCATGACTCTGAGGAGGCACAGGGCCTGACAGTTCAGGACTGGAACATTCAATTCCTTTCTGAAAATTTAATTTGTTTTAAAATTTATTTATTCTACTGTATGTCTACAAGTGTTTTTTCTTGCAAGATCTATACACACCACATGCATGCCTGATGCCCACAGAGGTCAGACAGGGGCGTCGGATCTCCTGGAATGGAGTTGTGAATGATTGTGAGCCACCATGTGGGTCCTGAGAACTGAACCCAGTCTTCTGTTTAGAGCAACAAGTGCTCTCTGCTGAGCTATCTCTCCAGCCCAGACTTCTAAATTCTTTCTCACTATTTTGCTTCCTCTCTGCACAGTACTCTAGCCTTCTACAAGGTGTGGTTAGAAGAGTTGAGAGAGGAGAGCTATCTGGGGGGACCAACTGAAGTAACATACACAAAGGTCTGGTGGTGGCAGAACTAACACTGGTATCACTAAAGGCTGCAAACACCTCACGTGTCCTTCTCTGGGGACTGTACCTGCACAAGGGCTGGTTGTCTTGCTGTGACCACAAAGCGGGAGGAAGCTACTTATCTTACAGTATGGAGGGTTTTCCACAGACAGGAAGAAGGGAGTGTGCAGAGCACACATGTCTGTACAAAAGAACCAGTGTGTGTGTGTGTGTGTGTGTGTGTGTGTGTGTGTATACAGCCTCCTGTAGAGATTACAGAAGAGGAGGTGGGGGTGGGGACTGGAGAGATGCTCAGTGATTAAGAGCATATTTGGTTCATGCAGAGAACTTGGGTTCAATTCCCAATATGTGCATGGCGCCTCACGGTCTCTGGGATCTGACACTGTTGGGAAACTGGGGAGCCTTTCCATGCAAAGTGGGTGCCAGGGGCAAGCAGGGGGCGGGAGATTTTCCCTCCATCACCGTTTATATGTTTGGAATTATGAGATATGAGAATTCCTTTTCCATTCAGAAAAATGTCAGCCCTGGCTATAGTGGTGTACATCTGTAGTTCTAAGCTCCAGATTGCAAGTTCAAACCAGGCTGGGCTCCTTAGGAGACCCTGTATTAGAAAACTGAGGGCTGAATTGTAACTGAGGAGTAGAGAGCTTTTGTGCACCCTGGTTTCCCACACCCTACACTTCAAATGTTGTAAGAGCCCCCTAAAGCAAGCAGAGCATGCCTGGCTTCTGGTAAGCCCTCTCTGGTTTAGGTGATATTAACTAGGGTGCCCTTCCCAGCATTCCTTGGGCTCCTTAACACCAAAACTAGGGAAACCCGAGGAAGACTGATTACGGAAGCTCAGGCCCATGCTGCCAGCTTTGAAGGATGTCCCCAAGTCTGCAGTTTTCAGGCCTTTCCTGGAGTCTCCTCACCAGCCTCTGACTCTGTCTGGGTCAAGCAGAGAGGGTCCCACAGGTTCTAGAGAGAAACTGTGGCAAACTGGTGAGCTCATGTCGTATCCATGGAGGACGGAAGGGGCTTTACCTGGGGAGTGAAGGGACGGAAGGCCTTGGTGTTCAACCGGATGTTGGAGTCAGGTGGTAACTGCAGCAAGAAGACACAGGGTATTTAGGAAGGTTTTTGTTAGAACTCTGAGAGGAGTTGTGGAGATGGACGAGTTAGTCACTTCTCATTGCTGTAACAAAATACCTGACAAAAACAACTTGAAGAAAGGTTATTTTGGTTCACAGTTCAAAAATACAGTCCATCATGGCTGGAGCTTGAGGCAGCTGGTCACCCTGCCTCCACAGTCAGGAAGCAGAGAATGGAATTGGTGCTTGGCCCATTCCCATTCATCCAGGACCTCAGCCAACAGAATGGTGCCGCCCACAAGTGGCTGGGCTCTCAGTGCAGTTAACCTAATCTGGGAAATCCCACACAGAGATGTCCAGGGCTTTGTCCTCTTAGTGATTCTAGATCCTGTCAGGTTGACAAGCAGCATGAGCTATGACATTGGAGGAAGGTCAAGACTAGCTTCTTCCTATGGGTCCAGTTGCCTTGGCTACCATGTCTCATAGAGTGTGAATCTCCTGGGGAATGGGGTGTAGCTGTGAACCTATGGGCATCCTTCAGAGTTCCCCTGCTTGAGACAAGCTTCCAGCTCATCGGTGTGACTTAGGGCTGGGCTTTTTGACTTACTCCAGGGACCCATCGCATAGAGCGCCCTGTGAAGCAGGTGGGAGACATGAGAGGCTGTAGTGGAAGGGGGAGAAACCACCTCGAGGACAATGTTGCTCCTCTGTCATCAGCGAGCCCCCAGTCTTTGCCAGGGTGGTCACTCTGTGTTCCCACCATCTTGACATTGCTTACAGACCTCAACTCTTAAGAGAAGCTATAAAAAAAGAACTTTTTGAACTCTAGAAAGCCTAAAAGAGCCAAGGGGATTGTAAGGTGTGATTTATCCTGACTGCAAATTCCATTGGCAACCAGCACCTCAACGTATGTACGAGGAAGACATGTTTCTTTCTTTCATTTCAAATCACTAAATTAGGTACCCTTTTCACTTTGGCTTCAGGGCAGCTCCCAGACAGATTTGTGACCAAAAAACAAAACAAAACAAAAATAAATCTAGTGTCTTCATAGTTGTCATTTACTTTGTTTGTTCTTTATTTCCTTTCTCTGTTGTGTGACTGTGCCTCATCCATTAAATTTTTAAATATTTAATATTTATTCATTAATTTAAAAATGTTTAAATATATGGGTGTTTTGTCTGTATACACAGTTGCATACCAGAAGAAGCCATTGGATCCCAGAGGACTATGGTTACAGATGGTTGTGAACCACATGTGGATGCTGGGACTTGAACTCAGGACCTCTGGAAGAGCAGCCAGTGCTCTTAACCACTGAGCCATCCCTCCAGCCCCCATTAAATTATTTTTAATAGACATGTATGAGTTCAGGACAAGAAAAAAATATGAGTTAGGCTAGGTCTAGACTAGAAGGTCAAACAGAGACACACACACAAATTTGGCCTTGAGTTTTCTGGTGACCCAAGAAATGGGTAGAAATTATGCTAATATATTTTTCAGGTCTTGATATTTGCTTAGCTATAACTCACTATTCTAGTGGAAGTAAAATAGAATGGATGGGAGGATGAGCCATGCTGTCCCAGGAGCACGGTGAAGCCCACATTCTTACCATGTCATCTGTGATGGAAAAGTTCAGGTACCCAGCCTGGTGATAAACCCGGCTGGCTACGTTGAAGGCTTGATCTGAGATGGCAAAGTAGACCATTTGCTTACTGTCCTCGGGTAGGCTCATGGTCGGAGTGGGGGTAGCAACTGGAGAGCGGTGATTCCGATTAAAGATTTCACCCTGGAGAGAAAAATGGGCAGAGTCGGACTGTTTAAAGTCTGTCCCGTGGCCAGCCATTGAGCTCAGGGGTTTCCTGACTGATTGATGAGGGGCACGGATTTGGAAACACCATCCTAAACTGTTCCTCTAATGGTGGACTCTTTGAAGTAAATTTGGGTCTCTTACTGCATAAGGGCCCTGGAAGTGCTTGTATTATGGAAACAACAGGGTGAGTGTTGGCCAGCCCCACCCAGTTCCGATACCCTCTCACATCAGGGTGGGCAAGGTGCCAGAGGCGGAGGCGGTGTTGGGGAGGGCAAGTGGGAGTTTTGAGGCTGAGGGTGATATAGAGATACTCTGTGTGACTCCCATTGCTGGGAACATTACCTACTACTCCATAACTCTGGGCCCCATGAACAGCAAGAACCCCTAAAAATGAGGATAGACCTGAAGTTAGGGAGCAGGTGACCCCGGAATGGGTACTGGCCTGCGTCCTGTGGCTAACTCCCACTCCTGTGCCCTCACCTTAAACATTACATCCAGAACCTGGGCCTTCGCTTGGGGAGCCGCCACCAAACTGTAGTCAATGCCCAGGATATTGTCGATTTCCGCTGTGACTGTGAGTTAGAGCAGGAACAGAGTGAGGGGCAGCCATGGAGCTAGGCGTGGCCCGAAGCAAGTAAAGAAGAGGGAGCGGACACTGCCTCTCTAAAGAGTCTCCACCTGGGCGCTGGAGAGATGGTCAGAGGCAGGTCAGGTTGTTCACAACCATCTGCAACGGGTTCTGGGGGATCTGACTCCTGTAGGCTTTCAGAGCATCTGAATTCATGTGTACACACACACACACACACACACACACACACACACACAAATACACACAAATATACACACATACACACACATCATAAACACATACACACACAAATACTCACACATCACACACAAATACACAAACACACACACATACACATATACACATATACAAATACACACACATATCACACACACCATACACATACATACACACATACACAAATACACACACATACACACACAAATACACACACACATCATAAACACACACACACAAATACACACACATCACACACAAATACACACACAAACACACATACATACACATATACACATATACAAATACACACACATATCACACACACCATACATACACATACACACACATATACATATACACACAAATATACAATTTAAAATAATAAAAATCAATCTTATAAAAGATTCTCCGCCCACGCATCCCAGCCCCCAGGCTGTGCATCTCCAACAAGGGGACAAGGTAGAATTCTCCACTCCCGTGGTGGATAAGTGCTGGTGGGGTGTGAGGCTCAGCCTCAGGCATAAGCAGTTTCCAGAGCTGGGTGGTCACACAAAAGACCTTCATGCTAAGCAATATGATCAGAAAGTCCAGATAGTCCCCATGGGCCAGGTGGGAATATCCCTTCCCCAGCCCTGGTTGAGCAAATGTTCCATGTACAGTCAGATGTGCCAGCCTCCGCCTCAGTTGAAGGGGTGTTAACAAGTGCCACCCAGGGGCCCAGAAGCTTCACTAGAGAATATTCAGACTCTTTGTCAAGTGCAAACTTCCCATATGCACCCTGGAACTTGGACTTGAAACATCGCTTCTCAGATGTACTCTTGAATGTGGGCAAGGAGCAAAAAGCAGGGCACGCCCTGCTGCCTTGTGGCCATAACAAACAAACAAATAAAAAAAGCAAATTTTTGTATCTGGTAGTTTGAGTAAGAATGGCCTCCCTAGGATCATGTATTCAAATGCTTAGCCACAGGGGAATGGCACTATTTGAAAGGCTTAGAAGGATTAGGAGGTGTAGCCCTGTTGGAAAAAGTGTGTCACTGAGGGTGGGGTGGGTAGAATTTGAGGTTTAAAAAACCCATGTCAGGCCGAGGTTCTCTCTCTGTTTACTGATCAAGATGTAGCTCTCAGCTGCTCCAGGACCCGCCTGCGAGCCACCATGCTCCCTGGTCCTCTGAAACTGTACACAGGCCCCTAATTAAATGCTTTCTTTTGGAAGAATCACCTTGATCTTGGTGTCTCTTTTCGGCAACAGAACAGTGACTAACACAGTGTTCATCAGTGGGGGCTGATAACTACCTGAGGATGCCCTCAGTGGGATAGTACATAGCTGTTAGAATCATGCAGCTGCCTCCAGTGCTCTGGAAACCTTTTGGCAGGATACAGTATGGAGCATTCTAGCTTATGATGTCATTCATAGATCTATACTCTAAGACTTGCAGCCACAGATCCTAGAATATTCACTGCAGTCCAGCCCAGGACAGTCTGTAACAATAACTACCCAATGGGCTTTCAACAGCACGGTGGAGATAGATGGAGGGACATATATGGTGTGCTGGCAGCTTACATCATCAGTAAGGAGAGTGCAAGAACATTCCTGGGCAGCAGTGTGGACCGACCTCCTGTTTGAAAGATAGACTTGGAAGGTCTCTGGCATCAGGGAGAGCCTCAGAAGACAGTGAGATTCCACTGATGTGCAGCGCAGAGCTGACACCTGCTGAGGACTGTGACTGAAGGAGACCTTCTTGGTCTGGGGGCTGGCTATGTTTACGATGTCAGTATTTCTCTCTATCAGCATATTTGAGTTAAAAGAAGGGTTTGTTTCTGAGACAATCTCATGTAGCCCAGGCTGGCCTGTAGTTCACTATGTACTAAAAGCTAGCCTTGAGAATTCCTGGTCCTACTGATTCTACCTCCCAAGTGCTGGAATCACAGGAGTGAGATACCATACTTAGCAATAAAAAGCCACTTGCTGACAGTCCTTTACCCGAGGCCCAGGCTGGCTCAGTTGACTGTGTGCTGGACCTGGAACATTCACCCAACCAGGACTGTGGAGGAGGGGACAGTCCAGTCCAGGGTATGCTTGGTTCAGGCTGACAGACTTGTGCTCGCTTCCTTCCTCCCCTCCCCGCAACCTACATATACTGACATAGAAGTTTCATCAAGTCATTCAAATGTAAAGATCAGAATGATGCTTATACTGTATATCAACTGAGAGGTAAATATTCACAATTAGGCATGCACACACATACTCAGGCACAGGAGAACACATAGTCATGAGCTTATGTGTTGTTATGCTTTGACATGCAAAGAAATTATCTGAAACCATCCACCCAAGGTTAAGGGTACCTCATGGTAGAAAAGCTGGGGAGAGAAGAGGATTTTAAATCGCTGCTTTCTACTCTTTGGTCTCTGAATATTTGACAGGGTTCGAATATCGGCTTATGAAGAATGAAGAGAAATAGAGACCACCAGGGGTGTGTGTTGCCCTACCTGGAAGAGTTTGGAGATAAGGCTGCAGGTCAGAGGTCACAGACTTCTGGATCATCTCACAAACCTGAGAGGAATAGGAAGGGAAAGGCTGTGAGTCCTCACCTTTGGAAGCTCTTGGTGATATTTGCTCTGTGTTCAACTACCGTAAACGCTTAGCATGTGCTGTAAATGTTAGCATATGCCAGGCACAGCCAAAGCACAAGTGATTTAAAAAAAAAAAATCAGCCCCATCATGGATTCTAACAGGGTCTGAGGAGACTGTTCAGAGCGTGCCCAAGACTGGCCGTCTGCAAAGAGAAAAGCGCTGGTGGGAGGTGGTCTGTGAACTGCCACCACTACAGGCTTCTTAGGGGAGGAAGTGGCAGGAGCTCTGAGCTGAACAGCTGGCCCATTCTAAGTAGGCGTAGGGGGGGTCCTACAGTCGCCCCCTGCTGGCTGTCGCTGGGTCATGATAACTGCTGCAGGCTCTGCCTCCTGAGTATTCCTAGGAAACCCAGTGGTCATGTTTATGAACCACTTACAGACAATTTACTGCTACAAGTGGAGCTGCGAGCTTCTTAAAAGCAGGAAATATATGTTTCCAAGCCTGTTTGCTGTCCTGGCTGCTCTGATAACTTGAGTTATTTATTATATAAGCCAATGAAATATGACCAGGAAAAAATGTTTCCAAAACCAAAACAAAACAAAAGTAAAGACTCTGAAAGGCAAGGCACTATGTGGCTCCCTCCGGACAACAGAGAAGCCAGGAGGGAGAAAAGGGTCCTAAATATAGAGATGGGGGTCAGTGGCGTGGCTCAGTGGTTAAGGAAATTCATGACCAATCCTGACACCCTGAGTTCGATACCTAGGACCCACAGAGTGGAAGGACAGAATGACCTCTGCAAATTAGCCTCCGGCCTCAATATTACACGTGTGTCCCCCTCTCACAAATAACGAGTAAATAAGTAAATGTGAACACTGGTCAACAGCATGGAACGATTTGCAAACAACTTCACCCTCACTCGGCCAGCTAGAGAAGTGGCATTTGCAGCAAGCCGACTTCACAGGTGAAAAGGCCAAGTCCTGCCTGTGTCCACCGGAAGGAGCCCGTCTCAGAATACAGCTCCATGGCCCGTGTCAACTTACATTTGCTTCCATCCGAGGGCATACATAAATATCTTCTTTTTTATGTGTGCACAGGAGTGTTCCACTTTAAACAGTATGTCGTTGCTTTCTCTTGTGGGCATTGTATGTTGTATGTATGCATGTGTGCATATGCCCGCAGGTACATACCCCTGTGCATACAGATGAAGCCAGAGGTCTACTTTAGGTATCTTCTTCTATCTCGCTCCACCTTAATCTTTTTTTTCTTTTTCTTTTTCTTTTTCTTTTTTTTTGAACCACACACAGTCTCTCTCTGAATCTGAAGCTCACTATTCAGCTAGATTGGATGGCCAGCAAGCCCTCAGGACCTGCCTGTCTGTAACCCCATATCATCTGGGTACAGATGTACCATGCCACTATCTGGGTACACATGCACCATGCCACTGGCTTTTACATGGGGCTGGACATCTAAACTCAGGTCCTCCGGCTTGTACAATAAGGTCTTTTTTCCACTACCCTGCTCTCTTCCATTTTTGACAAATTCTTCCTATGTACCCCAGGCTGGCCTCAAACTTGAAATCTTCCTGCCTCAGGACTCCAGTGCTGGGATTGCAGGTGTGTGCCACCATGCCCAGCCCCTAAAGCTCTTTCTGATTTGTTAGTTACCACTGAGTTACACTGTGCAGTGTACCCATGTGTACAATGAAAGAGAGCGACGTGGAAGCTTTGCCCTAGATCTGTGGTCACAGGTGGTTTCTCAGAAGAGGATAGACACGGTCTAATGCACACCTCAGGACCAACGGTTCTAGAATGCTGTCAGTCGGGTGGTAGGCAGCAGGGAAGGCCATGAGGGCAGGGCAGCCAAGGGAAATGGCTCAGATTCTCTTTGCAGCTGAGAGAGAAGTCATCTGTGAGGTGCCATGGAGCAAAGGAAAGGGTGGTAGCCTGGGAGATGTGGGGGGGGTACAGCTGGGGAGACAATATCCTATCAAACCCCCCAAATCCTGAGCCGGGGTACTCTATGCTTTCAGAGACCTAAATAGTTGTGGAGGGGAAGATGGCATCCTTGGTCCTGGATGCCTAGCAGGGCCTTCTGGAGACATGGAAGCGCGGTGCCTAAGGAGGCTGTAGGAGGAGGAAGCCCTCTGCATTTAAATCCTCATCAGTACCCACCAGCCCTGAGACCTCTGCATCTCAGTGTTCTGCCTGCTCACTCCTTACGTGTTAGCATGTCTTCCAGAGTATGCCTTCTTAGCCCTGATGGTTCAGAAAGTGTATTCTACCCTAAGCAGGGAAGAGCCAATCCCGCAGCAGCCACAGATGGGAGCTTACAGAAAGGAGATGTCTGAAAACTCAAAGAGAATGGGCGTCAAGCTAGATCTTCAACTCTTGCAAGGCACTCAGCTCTACAAAGGCCTTTGGCACAAGGGCCCCACTGCTAGGAAGGTTCCCACCCTGCTCTAACCAGGCAGCAGTGCTAACTTATTACATGTCTCTGAGTCTTTACAGACTCGCTTTCAATGTCTGAGCTCAAGCCCAGTTTAGTGTTGATGTTTATAACCCCAGGAAGATCTCGAGCTTGAGGCCAGCCTGGGCTACATAGTGGGACCCTGTCCCAAAACGTGAAAATAATAAAATAATAATAAGCCAAGATTGTGCAAAAAATAAAAATAAAAATAAAAAACTTTATTTTTAATGAGGTTTAGATCCTTATTTCTGGCCAAAGCACAAGATTACATAACAGCAGCTGTTATTTGTAAATAAAAATAGTATATTCTGCATTAATTATATTAATTGAGCAAACAATAATTGTACTACTGTACTTTGTGATAATTATTGCAATATATATTACTATATTGTTATTAATCATTACTAGGAGCAGCAGCAGGAAATATAACTCACTTTGGTAATATGTTATGGGTGCCTTGGGGTAAGGCTGACAAGTTCACCTAGACCCCAGGACAACATGTATGGAAATCTAGACCCCAGGACAACATGTATGGAAATCTAGACCCCAGGACAACATGTATGGAAATCTAGACCCCAGGACAACATGTATGGAAATCTAGACCCCAGGACAACATGTATGGAAATCTAGACCCCAGGACAACATGTATGGAAATCTAGACCCCAGGACAACATGTATGGAAATCTAGACTCCAGGACAACATGTATGGAAATCTAGACCCCAGGACAACATGTATGGAAATGTGTTCCAGTGTTCCTGCTTCAACTACCAGAGGGTGCGCAAAGCCAAACGTGTGTGTGTGTGTGTGTGTGTGTGTGTGTGTGTGTGTGTGTGCGTGTGTTGTTACAGACATAGCTCCATCGTTCAGCATTTCCCAACTGAGATTTGGGGGTGAAAGTGTGTTTACAGAAATTGAACATTTACATGGAATAAAGTCTTTGTTCTAGTCAAAGTTTATAAGATGTGGAGATATAGGCTGGAGAGATAGATGGCTCAGAGGTTAAGAGAACTGGCTGCTCTTCCAGAGGTCCTGAGTTCAATTTCCTGTAACCATGGGATGGCTCACAACCATCTGTAAAGTGAACAGATGCCCTCTTCTACATGCAGACAGAGCACTTGTATACATAAAATAAATAAATGCTATATAAAACCTGGAGCTATCATATTAGTTTTTACACAGGAAAATATGACATGAGGTCATTGCCTCTGCAGCCAGGACAGGGCCTCATGATTTTGCCCAGTTCCTGCCAGCCAGGTTCCTGCCAGATCCCTGGAGGCACCTGGGCAATGACTTCTTTTTGGACTTGAGGAAGGAGGATGTATGGACATGGTAGGCAAGGCCAGAAGGAAGGGGATGTTGTCTCTGCCCCTCTACACCCTGTTTCCCCTTGGCCTTGGTTTCTCCTGGCTGCTTTCAGCCTAACTGGGTGGAGCTGGATGACATCTAGAGCCTTAGATGCTGCCCAGCTCCACCATATGTTGGCTCTATGGCCTAGGCAAGTGGTTTTCCTCCCTGAGCTGTGATCCCGTATGTGTCTATGGACCCTGACAACTTGTCCAGAGACAGTGGCCTGTGGAACAATCTAGTGGTCCCCGCTGGCCTTTCTTACCTTGTTCTCCAGTACTTTCTGGAGCTTGGACTCAATCTGGTTGTGGAAGAGATTCAGCAGCCACCTGGGCAGGGGACACAGCACACAGTCAGCTGTCTGCCACTGGGTACAGGGACAGTGGGGATGGGGAAAGCCAGATGGAGAGATGACTCAGCAATTAAGAGCACCTACTGCTCCTGCAGGTTTGGTTCTCAGCACGCACATCAGGTGGCTCAAAAAACCAGTGTCCCAGCCCCCTGCCACAATCAGTATGGCTGGCTCCAGCCTTCATCCTGCCAGATCTGCTAAGGTCAGAGGATTTGGGGTTGGAACTAGAGTCTTGTTTTCTAACCAGGGAATGGAGATGGGGAGGCTGAGTGAATTGACCAGGGGCTTGAACTTAAGCCACAAGTCCCTCCAGAACCCAAAGCTTCCTCCCCTGACAAGGTCCCCTAAGTCTGTTGATTTGTTGAAATGGCACCTCAGCTTTGTCTGTCCCAATAGGGTCCTCAAAGGATGGTCTCGTGTCTGTTGGGGCCACTAAGCATGCTATCCAGTTCTGGACACTTACCAGAGCCCAGTAAGGACTATACTCAGGGAGTCCCTGACGTGACTCACCTCACATTTCCTGATATGTGCACTTCCAAATCACAAATGCGGCTGCTGCACCCAGAGGCGGAGACTGTGGGCCGCCCTGAGGGATCCATGCCCAGGAGGAGGTCCACTGAAATGGTGACACCTTTGACATCCAGGTCAAAGGAGCCATCAAGTTTCCTGGAGGAGGTCAGAGGCCCAGTTACTCATTGCAGCTAGGACCTGAAACCACTGTGGCATGCAGAGGAAGCTGGATTCTCACTCAAAACAAGCATATGCAAGTGAAGATTTACAGGTTAATCCCAAATTAAAAAAAGATTTAACCATACACAAAACAGACTTAATCACAAAGAAAAAAGCTAGCGGATTAATTTGGGGATTGTCAGAGGTACTTCTAGAAAGATCTGGACTCTTCAAAGTCAGGAAGGAAGTGGTTGGTAAACTGCAAACTGGAGAAGAAAATTTCATAATATACACAGCGAAATGAACCACTTTCCAAGATAGTGCAAGTAACTCCTTAACATATGAGCAGATCCAGGGGCTCATTCTTTAATCCGCACAATGAACGGATTAATAAGGAAGGGAGAAATTAATGAAAAGGAACTCAAGCCCTGAGCAGCTCTAGTAGGAAACATGGAAAATGAACTTAACCATGCCAGTTTTGGGGCCAGCGAGATAGCTCAGCGTGTAAGAGCACTGACTGCTTTACCAAAGGTCCTGAGTTCAAATCCCAGCAACCACATGGTGGCTCACAACCACCCGCAATGAGATCTGACACCCTAGTCTGGTGTGTCTGAAGACAGCTACAGTGTACTTAATTATAATAATAAATAAATCTTTGGGCTGGAGCAAGCAGGGACTGAGTGAGCAGGGCCGACCAGAGCAAGCAGAGGTCCTAAAAATTTAATTCCTAACAACCACATGAAGGCTCATAACCATCTGTATAGCTACAGTGTACTCATATACATAAAATAAGATAAATCTTTAAAAAAAAAACAATGCCAGTTTCCACCCACAAGGTTGAGAAGACTTTTAAAGATGAAGGTAAATAGACACTGTAGGCACAGTGGCCCCCAGAGGACCCTGGGAGAACTTTCTGGAACAACCCAGCGCAGCTATCTAAGTTCCAGAACACACCTTCAGGCCCAGATACCTGACTCCCAAATCTTTCTCCCTGATGCCTGTGTGGGGTAGCTCACCGAAACATCATGGGTCACAGCAAAACAAAACAAAACAAAACAAAACAAAACAAAACAAAACAAAACAAAACACAACACAACACAATACAACACCCAAAGAAAGACGAGGAAGAGCCTGAGCCAGGCTGGAGAGACTACAGCAGTCAAGTGTGTGTTCTGCTCTTGTAGAGGACCTGAGTCCAGTCCCCAGCAGACTGCCAAGTGTCTATAAGTCCAGAACCAGGATGATGAGGTGCCGGTGACCACCAAGGGCACTTGCACTAATGAATACACTCCCACCCACTCATCATACACTCACAACCCCTCCCCCATCATTCAAAATAAAATCAACCTAAAAAATAGATAGCTTGAATATGCTTTGGGCTTTCATGTCCCAGGCAGCCTTTTAAAGTAACAAGGCAAAATATGGTTTCCTTGTGAGACGCCTCTACTCAGAGAATAAATGTCAACCTGCATAGTGATGTGGATGAACTTCAAAGCCTAAGTGACAGGAACAGACGCGTGGTGTGTGTGATCAAGTTCACAGCAGGTCCAGGACAGGGGGAGCTATTTGGGGGACAGAGTGGGAAGTGGGGAGTAGTTATAACAGTTCTTTGGGGGTGACACAAATGTTTGAGAACTGCATAGAGGTCATGATTTCACAACCCTGTGGCTGTGCTTGAAAGCCACTAACGTACATGTATCAAACGATCAGTATCATGCTCTGTGAGTTTCATGAAAAAAAATAAAAAGGCTCTGGTTGGTGGTAAAACATGCCTTCAGTCTCATCACTCGGGAAGCAGAGGCAGGTGGATCTCTGAGTTCGAGGCCAGCCTGGTCTACAGAGTGAGTTCCAGGACAGCCAGGGCTACACAAAGAAACTCTGTCTCAAAAAACAAAAAACAAAAAACCAAACAAACAATAAGTAAAAAAGCAATTTTGAAAGATAATAAAACAGAACTTCATATGCTCATGAAGAAAGAAGGTTAAGGACGGATTGGAGGCAAAGGATGGAGGAAGGGGTGTGGTCGGTCCAGTGCCCCTGGTGAAATAGAGAGTGCACACAGTTGCCACACACACCCGTGGGCTTTCAACAGACGCCGGTGTGAGTTACACAGGCCACTTACAAGCACCCAGTGAAACAACAGAGAGAGAGGCAAACCTAATTTTTGCAGATTTATTTTTATTTATGTATATGTGTGTTTGAGTGCCCATGGAAACCAGAAGAGGGCATCGGATCCCCTGGAGCTGGACTTACAGTGAGCTGTGAGCTGCCTGACAGGAAACCAGGAACAGAACTCAGGTCCTCTGCGAGATTAGCCAGTGCTCTTAACTGCTGAGCTCGCGCCCCGACCACCCAAACAAGTCTAGCAATGGATGCTGCCACTTCAGTGTGTAAACGTCAGTGCCTCGTGTAAGAATTAGTAAGATTTGTTCCTCCTCCACTTTCACACCAAATCTGTAAACCTAGCCATTTCACACTTCTGGAGGGCCTCTGTTCATACCAGGCGCTTTGCAAAAACATGTGGCTGGAAACTGCCATGTGGGACACTGCAGGTTTCAGGAGTAGATGTGACCAGACTACCAGGCTGAGACTGGCCAGCTCTTCCGCTCTGAGCTGAACAGTGTCCCCCAAGTGCATGTGTTAAAGCCACACCCCTGTACCTCTTGGGAGTGACTTCACACTGTGACAGCCCCTTTGGAGCGATTAATAGAGGCACGGAGGGTGGGTCCTCATAGGACGGTGGTTCTCAACTGTCCTAATGCTGTGACACTATACCTCATGGTATATCAACCCCCAACCATAAAATTATTTTCATAATTGTAATTTTGCTATTTTATTATGAAACGTGGTGTACATATCTGTGTTTCCCAATGGTCTTAGGTGACCTTTGTGAAAGGAGCATTTGTTCCCCCCAAAGGGGTCACAACCCATAGGTTGAGAACCACTGTCATAGGCTGTCAAGATGCAGGAAAGGAAAGGCCAGAGTGGTCAAGAGCCCACATGGGAGTGTAGCAAGCACAGGCCTTGTGCAGGCTGAGGAGAGAGGCCTGCTGCCTCCTTCACCTTCTGACCTCTACAGCCCTTAAGTCACCCATGTGTGTTTCTTCATGGGACTACCTCATCTAGGGGCTGGAATGCTGATGGCCCCGAATAGCGGGTGATGCAGGGTAGAGGAAGGAGGGTGAACAGGCTGAGCTAGGGTCATTGATGAGTGTCTCCCAGTCCTGCGCCATGAGCTCTAATTGTCCCTAAGCTTACAGTTCCTGTTCAGGGCCTCTCTCTGAGGGAGAGCACAGACGGCCACTTCCCAAGGACAGCTCTAGCTCATGGGAAGTCCTAGCCTTGGGATCTAGACCTATGTGGGAACAGGCTATGTGGTCTTGCTAAATTCAGAGCCCTCAGGGAAGCAGGCCTGTCCCCTTAGAAGATGTAGAATCTAGAGAGAAAGAGACTCGGGACTTGGACTCCAGTCCCCACTGTGGCCTGGGTTACACCTGTCTGTCCATCCTGTGGTCTTTGTGATGATCCACAAAGAAAGAACAAAGGCCAAAGTCACGGGCCCAAGGGTAGATGGAACTTAACTTACAGGAAGGATTTGCGCACCTTCCATTTGCCTCGGATGCCGATTGAAGAGTCAGAGATGGCAAGACTCAGGCCGTGGTCTGGGAGCAGCTTCGGGGAGGAGCCACGCAGCTCACAGTTCTTGATCTCCAGGCTGTAGGGAGATAGAAGAGAGCATCAGGCTGCTGCCTGACACAGCTGCCCTGGACCACGCTTCCTCCGTCACTGCCTTGTCTGGCACAGCATCAGGCTCCCTGACTTTCAGAGTTCTTCCGAAGCCTGGCAAGCTTCAGACAACCCTCCTTACATGGCTGGGGCCCTGCAGCAGGCTGGCGCTGGGCTCACCCCCTTTTCACAATAGGGGGCTACACTCTGAGAAAGGGGTTCAGTGGCTTGCAGGTACACAGGATTGGGCCCTGTGATCCTCGGTGGCCTGTGACAGTATCCTGGGGAGGGCCCATAGGCATACTGTGTCAGATGGCAGCTCTGCTTCTCATGCCTAGGAAGGGACCAGATTTAAGAAAGCCTGCGATAGCCCTCAGAGGAGACTGGGAGGAGCCAGGGCTGCCCATGGGAAACCACCAGGTCCCAACCTTGAAGACTCAGCTTAGGTGCTCCCTCCTCTGGGAAGCCTTCCCTGACTGCTCCATCCACAAAAGGCCGTGTTAGTGTTCAGGACACTTCATTTTAAGTTCTAAGCCTATCTTCCCTTCCAGGTCACTCGAAGTAGCCAGATCCTGAATTAACACCCTGAGGGAGAGAGCAGCATCAGTTCCGTTATACAGATGAGGAAACTGAGACTCAGGCCACACACTCAGGAGGCATTCACACTGCTGTGTGTTGAATGCAGGGATCCAGCTCCCTCTGAGAAAGCCCGTCTGAAACCCCCTACCCCTCTTCCATTATCTGACCCAAGAGGTTTACAGGACCCACTCCAGGGCTTTGTCCTCTCACCAGTTACCTATGAAACTCATAATGCCCACGGCCCACGGCCTTGATCTTGAAGTCCCCGCTGAAGTCCGGCAGTGTGACCTTGTACAGCTCTCTCTGCAGAGTCAACAGCCCCTCCTTGGCCGCTGCAGACAAGGAAAAACTGAGGTCATCCCGGCCGCCACACCTCCTGCCCTGTGCTGCAAATTCTTCAGTTGCTCCCACCATCCCTGGCTAGAGAAGCTTTGTGCGGGCAGTCACAACACAGGCTGCAATGCCCACTCACACCAGGCAGCACAGAAGGCAGGAGGTATGCATCACATCATGCAGGGTTGTCAGGGTGTGGGCCCATTTTACAGGCCAGAACAGAGAGGCCTTTACCAACTACATGACCAGAAAAAGCGTGCTGAGTGCCTGGGGTGTGGCCCTCTTTTTTGTCCTCCCTAGTAGTAGGTCTGTGTAGAAAACACTGGAGGATTTCGGGGCTAGAATCCTGCCTGTGACAGTTTTCTAACTGAGTGGCTTTGAACAAGTTCCCAGGCATCACTTTCTCATGGGCATTATGGAGCCCAGAGCTCAGCCTGTCGAGCAGAACAGGCGCTCCCAGCTTATGGCTGGCATACAGTAGGTGTTCAATTAATGCCCAGAACAACAAAGGAGGGCTAATGTTACTGAAAGTGTGGAAAGAACCACACAGCCAGCACTAGGTGCCCACACTTGGCACATGTGCCCAGGGAACGGGGCAGAAGACAAATGTCCCTGACTCGGAGTTCCCAAACAAATGCAATTAGTGGTCCCACTCTGTGTCCTGACAGGAGTCTGTACCCAGCCGGGCAGTGCACACAAGTCACTAGAGACATCCATTTTCACCCTTTTCAATGAGACCTCCTCTTTAGGGTGTATATGGCAGGATCCTTCCGATGGAATGGCACCCTTTGTCCCTGGCTAGTTCTTATTCTTGGTTCTACTTTGCCTCCCCCTGGAAGCCCTCCCTGATTTTTCCTTCTGTCAGTAGCCTGTTTTAGATCCCACTATCCCTACTCAACTGAAGGAGTGTTATGACCTCCATTAGATAAGGCAATGGGGGCTCTACTGGAGTGTTAGGTCTGGACTGTACAAAACATCCCAGCTCCCTCATCCCTTGGAAACAATAATTCTGTGTCACTCTCAGTATCTTGTTAAATACCTTTTCTCAGTTTGTCAAGTTGGATCAAGCCTGGTGGTGCAGAAATGGAACCCAGGCTACTTTAGGAGCCTGAGGCAGGAGAATCACAAGTTTAAGACCTGCCCGACCTATAGAGTGAGTTCAAAGCTAGCCTGGGTAACTTAGTGAGTTGCTGTCCAAAGTTCAAAAACAAAAAAGAGAAGGTGCAGCTGCCACTGTAGCTCTGTGATGGAGTACCTGCCTAGCATGTGCAATTCCCAGTACGGCAATACATGAAAATTTTAAAAAGGAAGGAAGGAAGGAAGGAAGGAAGGAAGGAAGGAAGGAAGGAAGGAAGTTGGGCGTGACATGCATAAAGGTATCTAAGGAGTGCTCACCTTGAAGTAATCACTGATCAATAAGTTTTAATGTTTGGTAAGTCACATGACTGCCACTCAAATGCCAAGGGGGCACATCCCATCCCCACCCATAGCCTTGCTTGGTTTCCCCCAGTCTCTAACTGCCTCCACTTACAATTTGTGGTTTTAGATGTTTTCAAATTCCACCAAGACTCCAAAGGACTGGTTCCAGGTGCCGTGTGGGGCTGTTTACCTCTCGGCTGTCTGCCTTCTCTTCCCAGCCTATCTGCCCACTGCTAGCTCCTTTTCTCTGTTACCTCCTGCTTCAGCTGCTGGAACCCAAACATTCCTCCCAGCCCTCAAGATACAGGCTATGGGCTGAGGTCACACATCTGGAGAGTGACCAGCCAGAATGGCAGCTATTGCCACATACCAATATAGCAGAGGGACAATGCCCTCCACATCCAGGCTGTGCCTGGCGACCCGCCTCCTTGGCCAGCCTATATTATGGCTTCTTACCGTAGGCCAGGCCCTTGTCGGTGATCCTGGCCACCACAGCGGGGTTGACACCGCCAGTCCCCGGTATGGACAGGAGCAGCAGCCCCAGCAATGTATAGAGCAGAGGTCCAGTCCCAACCTTCATCCTGGATGCTCCGTGGGGGAGTGAGGACTGTGACAGAGTGGGCTGGCTCTGGTGTCCTTAACTAGTCATGGCCCAGGGATAGGGGGCGGTTCTTGAGGGAGGGCGGGCTCTTGGAAGCGGGAAAGAGAGGCCCATGGACTGGAACCCGCTTGCGACACCACGGTGGGGACGGGGCGGGGGCAGTCATTGTTGTTACCACTGCACAGGTTAGGAGGGCAGGCCTGGTGCCAAGGGCGCGGGGGAGGGGGGGAGCAGTCATTGTTGTTACCACTGCACATGTTAGGAGGGCAGGCCTGGTGCCAAGGGGATAAGCCAAGCTCGCTCATTCTCCCCTGCATGGGGGAGGGGGAAACCCCACACTCTCTGGAGGTTCTGCCTTGCCTCTGCCAATCTTCTTGACTCTACTAGGAAGGCCTGGTGTCACAGACAGGAATTTGAGGTTCACTCAGGGTCACAGCCCAGCCCATGAAAGCAGGAAGGAAAAGTAGGATTGGCTTCCCCTGCTCTCCGTTCTTTTAACTGTTTGTTTAAATAGGCACCTCTCCTCCCAACCTTGCAATGGGATAGCCAGCAGCTTGGCAAATCTTCCCAGCACCACGCCAAGCCAAACACCACCCCAGAACTCTCAGAACAGCCTTGTGCCCCATGACCCCAGCCATATTTCTTCTGGAACTTGCTGTACATAACAGTCCGAGTTCCAATGTGTCAGCTGCCTTGCGCAGAAGAGTGAGAAGCGGCTAAGGCGGCAGGGGAGAGGGACTGGTCACGGGGATCTTAACAAGGTCCTTCTGAGAGAGATTGCAATGGTGCCTGTCTTCTGGGAGCTGGGCTTGGCCGCGTCATACTTCCAATTCTGCTTTCTCTTTTACCTTTTGTGAGGATCACGTGTGTCCCCTGTTTCTCTGCATTCTAGAAAATTCTTCCGTTTGTTTCTCTCTCTCTCTCTCTCTCTCTTCCTTCGTTCTTTCTTTCTTTCTTTTTTTTTTGGAGATGGGGGGAGGGGGTCTTCCTATGTAGCCCAGGTTGGTCTTGAACTCTTGATCCTCTTCAAGCCCTTTCCACTTTCCCAGTGCCAGGATTCTAAATGCAGCTTATGATAAAGATGTTACCACTAAACACTCTAAGGTTTACAGAAAAGAGAGCCTCAGGGACCCTCGCACTACACCAGAGCATGGGGACCCTCGCGCTACACCAGAGCGTGGGGACCCTCGCGCTACACCAGAGCGTGGGGACCCTCGCGCTACACCAGAGCGTGGGGACCCTCGCGCTACACCAGAGCGTGCAGTGCCTGTCTTCTTTAGCCTTCCCTCCTGAGTATAAACTAACACAACTCCCTGAACTGCTCCGAAGACTGACACAGAAAAGTCCTAAGTGTGTACAGTGAACGCAGGAGGCAGAGGCTCTGTGGGATAGTACTAAGGCATGAACAAAGCACCCATGTGTGTGAGGCCAAGCTGCAGTGCTCACAGCCAGAAAGTAAGAGGAAAATAATAGCGACTCACACACAGTTCTGGGAAAACCGTGAGAAATGGGTAGCCTTTCTGCCCACAGTCTAGTCTGTCCTCTCCCTGTGAAACCTCTTTGTGTTGAGCATGTTGAAGCTTTGAGGGTTAGAGCTCCCTGGACTATCCAGGTTGCCAGCCCTTGAATAAACCTGACTTCTCACCTACCAGCTCTCATCTCCCAAGGACCAGACTCCAAGAGGCAGAGGGCAGCATCTGGGTCTGGATTTGGTGACAAAACTGCAGAAATAAGTGGGACTTGCCATTCCTAATGACACTATTGAAGGGCTCTATGCCTTTGATCAAAGTCAAAATTGTCAAGAAGCTACGAAGGGCTGTCTCTGCTTAGGTGGGAGGATTGTGGGTATTTGGGGCTCAAGATCTAACTGTGTGGTAGAATAATCTCTCAGCACACACAGGACATATAACTCTGTAGTTTACTGGGTACTGATATGTGGTCCTGGAGATTTTTATGTTTGTAGTAAGTAAAGATAATAAAATTCCAAAGCAGAAAACAAGATTTACAGTAGGGACGGGCCTGTGTTTTCAGCTTTTGCCCATAATTTCCAGTAATTTCAAACTTTGTTCCACCTTTGGCTCCGGGAACCCTTCCCTGACCACTCCCGTGTTTCCCTGAGATCCCAGATTCCCTTGTATGCCTTTCCCAGCGTGACATTAACCACATTCTGCTTCGTGGTAACAGTGGTCACTTAGAAATACGATTGCAGATTCTTTGGTCCTCTTCATCAGAAAATGAAGGCTGGGGCTGGAGAGATGGCTCAGTGGTTAAGAGCACTGGCTGCTCTTCCAGAGGACTAGGGTTCATTCAATTCCCAGCAACCACATGGCAGCTCACTGTCATCTGTTCACACCAGTACCAGGGGAATCCAGTGCCCTCTGCTGGCCTCCTCAGACACCACACACAGATGGTGCACAGGACATAGATACAGGAAAAATAACCATATGTATAAAAAAATAATTAAAAAAAATTAAAGACAGAGCCTGTTCACTTCCCATGAACTTGGGGCGTCTCAGTAACTTCTCAGACTGAATGTGAAGGGAATAATGGCGTGACACGCAGGAAGGACTGAAGACACTGGGGTTATGTGTGCACGTGCAGCACAGGCCACCCCATAGGACTGCCTGCTCTATGTACCATGTCGTCCTTGTCACGGGGACGGAGGGTTGTGGAGGCCTTTGTCCCTGGGTCCCCAAGCCAGGTTATTTCCAGGCATGTCTTTTACTGTGTGGCTACAGCTAAGCATTGCCGGGGATTAGAAGGAAGCTGTGTCTGTTGAGGGCATCATATGCCAGACCCTTGTTGGTTAAGCCCATGCTCCTTCCTGTACCTGCTCAGCCCTCTAGGGTGTGTACTTTAATCTCTGGTGGGTAACTGATGTAGCTCATAGCCACCAGCAGGTCCGGTGGGGTTCCATCCCCATACACTGGACGAGGAAAGCCTGTTTGGGGAGGCATTAGGATAAGAAGACAGGGACAGAGCCTTGGGAGAAGAGCAGAGCTCATACACACATCCAGGGTACTCAGGGAGCCTCTGCTTCCCCTGAACCTAGCCAGAGTGGCGTGTTCCTGCTATGTTCAGCTCCTTCTTCATTTCCTTGGGCTGCGTCTTCCATTCAGGCCTCAGTTCCCTGTGTGAATTGCTGGCATTGAATGGGAGACTATTCTGGGCTTTGAAGCTTTGAGGGCAGAGAGGGATGGTTTGGAGACTGGAGACTTGGTGGGTGTCTTAGTCAAGGTTTCTATTCTTGCTCAAAACATCACGACCAAGAAGCAAGTGGGGAGGAAAGGGTTTATTCAGCTTATACTTACAAATTGCTGTTCATTACCAAAGGAGGTCAGGACTGGAACTCAAGCAGATCAGGAAGCAGGAGCTGATACAGGGACTATGGAGGTATGTTCTTTACTGTCTTGCTTCCTCTGGCTTGCTCAGCTTGCTTTCTTATAGAACCCAAGCCCAGGGATGGCACCACTCACAAGGGGCCCTCCCACCTTGATCAACAACTGAGAAAATGCCTTACAGCTGGATCTCATGGAGACACTTCCCCAACGGAAGCTCCTTTCTCTGTGCTAACTCCAGCCTGTGTCAAGTTGACATACAAAACCAGCCAGTACAGTGGGGATGGGAATTTGTTTTCCCTATTTCAGGTGGTTTTAGGGTGTTCCCAGCCAGGAACTGTTTGCAGGAATGGGAAATTCCCACAGCAATGACCTTTGGACCTCAGAGCTGCCAGTCAGTGTGCTATTGCTCCAGGTCTGAACTTCCTACCTGACCCACTGATGGCCTTTTTGGCTTAGGTCCCTGCTAATGCCTCAAGATTCATCAGAGACATTAGGGAGCAGATGGCCCTGATGCTGATGCTGGTGCTGATGCTGGTGCTGGTGCTGGTGCTGGTGGGCCCTTGGAGTCTAAGATCTATAAAACTCCCCTGCTTTACAACTTCATTGACCTCGTCTTGTAAGATAGGTGAATCTTCCTGAGAGCTATCTCTAAACATGCTTTTTTTTTTTTTTTTTTTAGTTTTTCGAGACAAGGTTTCTCTGTATAGCCCTTGGCTGTCCTGGAACTCACTTTGTAGACCAGGCTGGCTTCGAACTCAGAAATCCACCTGCCTCTGCCTCCCGAGTGCTGGGATTAAAGGCGTGCGCCACCACGCCCGGCCCAATAAACATGCTTTTATAGTCTTGATTTGACTTGTGTCTTAGTTAGGGTTTCATTGCTGTGTAGAGACACTATGGCCAAGGCAACTCTTATAAAAGAAAACATTTAATTGGGGCTGGCTTATAGTTTCAGAGGTTCAGTCCATTATCATGGCAGGAAGCATGGCAGCAGGCAAGCAGACATGGTGCTGGAGGTGCTGAGAGCTTTACATCTTGATCTGAAGGCATCCAGAGGAGACTGTCTTCTGCAAGCAGCCAAGAGAAGGACTCTCTTCCACACTGGGTGAAGCTTGAGCACTTGGAAATCTCAAAGCCTGCCTACACAGTGACATACTTCCTCCAACAAGGACACACCTATTCCAACAAGGGCACATCTCCTAATAGTGCCACTTCCCATGGGCCAAGCATATTCAAACCACCACATTCCACTCCCTGACCTACAATAGGCTTGTTCAAAGACATGAATCTATGGGGGCCATACCTAGCCATAACATAATGCAAAATACATTCAGTTCAACTTCAAAAGTCCCCACAATCACAATCACAACAATGTTTAAAAGCCCAAAGTTCAAAGTCTCTTCTGAGATTCATGCAATATCTTAACTGTTATATCCTATAAAATAAAGATAAAAAAGCAGATCACAGCCAAGCATGGTGGCACACGCCTTTAATCCCAGCACTTGGATGGCAGAGGCAGGCAGATTTCTGAGTTCGAGGCCAGCCTGGTCAACAAAATGAGTTCCAGGACAGCCAGGGCTACACAGAGAAACCCTGTCTTGACACCCCCCCCCCAGAAAAGCAGATCACATACTTCCAAAAATCATAGGATATGCATTACCATTCCAAAACCTCATAGTGAGGAAATACTGGACCAAAGCAAGAGAGAAAACCAGCTGGGCAAACTCCAAACTTTGCATCTCTATGTCTGATGTCAGACAGCCTTCAGATCTCCAACTCCTTTCATCTTTGTTAACTGCAGCACAGTTCTTTCTTTTGGGCTAGTTCTACTTCTTGTTAGTAGCTTTCCTTGGCAGGTGTACCACAGATCTGTTATCTTTAACATCTTGGGGTCTTCAAGGTAACCTCAGCTATACAGCTTCTTGTTCCAATGTCTCGGATCTACACATGATCTTCTGGGATCCTCCAAAGGGCTTGAATCACTTCTCCAGCTCTCCCCTCTGTAGCATTTTGGACTTTGGCTAATTCCACTCCACCGCTGTTGCTGTTCTTGGTGATCGTCTCATGGTACTGGCATCTCCAGTATGCTGGGGTCTTCCACTGCAACTAGGCTTCAACAATAGCCTCTCAGAGGATCTCTTCATGGTACCAAGACTCAGATTTTTTGCATGACCCCTTTAGCCCTGGGTCATGTAACTGAGGCTGCATCTTCACCAATGGCCTTTCCTGGCCTCTCACAGTACCAAGCCTTAGCTGCTCTCCATGACCCCTTCATGCCTTTAAAACCAGTACCACCTGGGTGACTTTTATATATCACTAAGTATGGCTGTCAGCACAATATCTATCTCTGGAACACAGCTTCTTTGTGCTCTCAGAAAACACTTCCCAGAAGATTTCACCTCAGTGGTGCTGGTCTCTTCTGCTAATTTTTTTTTTTTTTAGCTTAAGCTAACCAGAATCAGCTTTCATAGTAACCCATTCTATTCTTGACTCTAAAGTCAGAGCTACATTACCCAAACTGCCCAGTTCTGCTGCTTTCTCAGGCTAGACTATGGTCCCCCAGTTCTATTACATCATCACCAGTTTTCTATTTGCCATCCTGGATTTTGCTCTGTAAGCTAACCTTGAACTCAGAGATCTGCATGTCTCTTCTCTCCTGACTGCTGGGATTAAGGTATATACCACCATGCAGGAACCTGAGCCTTTCTTTACCTTTTTCACAAGATCTTATAAGTTCTGGATTGTAGCTCATTCCAGATACAGTCAAGTTGACAACTGAGAATAACCATCACAATCCATCACCTGTCAACTTGTCCCATAATCATATCTCCTTACATTCCAATGAAAACAAAAGCCAGGCAATAATAATGCCTAACATGATATAACCATCTCTCATTCAGCTTCAAACACATAAGCAATAAGCTTATCTAGGTGGGATCTTGTCCCAAGGACCCTTAATTCCACTTAATATCCTTGAACACAGGACTCAGCTCCATCACACTTCCTGGTGCCCCTTTAATCTTTCAACCACATATTTTGCATTTTTCCTTTCTCAGCTTGCTACACTTGATCAAAAGTCTCTTCAAAAGAATGAGCCACAGGACAGAGTCTATGGTAGGCTTTTTTGAGATCTCCTTTCTCAATGCAGTTTATCTCTTTACTTTAGCCTCAGCCAGACTCCCCAGAAGAAGGCAAAAAGCATCCACATCATTTCTCTCCTCTGAAACTTCTTGAGCCAGGCCCCCAAAGTTCAAATCACTCTCAGCACTGATGCCTTCCATATTCCTACTAGGGCAGCCCATTAAGCCCCACTTGAAGCATCACTTGAAGAGGAAGCACTGCTTTCCAAAGCCCCCAAATCCACATTCCAAACAAAAACATGGTATGGCCTATCACAGCAATACCCCACGCCTGATACCAACATCTTAGGATTGGTCTTAAGACCAATTCGTTGCTGTGAAGAGACAACGTGACCAAGGCAATTCTTAGAAAAGAAAAGATTTGATTGGGGTTCGGAGTTCAGTCCATTATCAGCGTGGCAGGAAGCATGGGAGCAGGCAGGCAGGCAGATGCGGGGCTGGAGGAGCCAAGAGCTCTATATCTTGATGTGAAGGGATCCAGGAGACTGTCTTCTGTAAGCAGGAGAGGACTCTCTTCTACACTGGGCGGAGCTTGAGCACTAGGACATCTCAAAGCTTGCCTACACAGTTTCTCCAACAAGGCCATACTTCCTAATAGTGCCACTTCCCAGGGGTCAAGCCTATTCAAACCACTCAGTGTGAATTGGCCTACTGCCTCAGTGGAGAAAACCTATTATCTTGGTGCCAAGAACCTGGGAGGAGCTGAGCCCCCAGCCTGGTGGGCTGAGTCCCCCAGCCAAGTGGGGAGTCTTTCTCTCTCTGCCTGACACAATCAATTTTTTATTCACAGTTAGTCACCTTTTCCAGCTGCTGCCCAAGAGGTACTGGGTGCCTCTTTTGGGTTTTAGACCCCTGGGATCCCCTGCCAAGTCACAGTTGTGCCAGGACAAGTCTGTTCTTTGCAGAACAAAGACAATCTTTGTTCCAGGGAGCCTTTGGATTCTTAGAAGTTCTTTCCAGGCCTACCCCCTACCCCCCTACTGTTTAACCCCAGGCTATCATTCGGAAAGCTGCGTCACAGTCTTCTAGTAACTGACACAGGCTTGGAAATAGGCAATACTGAGTTTAAACCCAATCCTCGGTCAACAGGGCATTCCTGTTGTCAGTGGTCCCCTTATAGTCAAGCTCTGGGAGGCCCTCCCACTCCCTGCAGAGGTGGCCATAATTCACTGCTGGGGGCTCCACAGACCTGTAGCTCTGGGTAATGATAAGGCTGATTCAGTGGCCAGGGGATTGGCTTCCAGCTCCTCCAAACCCACAGGGTACATCCTCTTCCTGATATCCTCCTACAAACCACTGGATATTCCTCCAGCCAGGGGAAGAAACAATTCCTTGGCAAAGGGACCACACAAGCAAAAGATGGGTGGCTTTACCTAAGTAACTGTCTCATTCTTCCCCAGAAACAGGTGCCTTCTGCCATCTCTGGCATCCACTAGAGCCTACGCACTGGTCCTAAGGCCCAGTCCCAGTTTCCAGAGCCCCTTTTCTATCCCACCGACCTTAAAGTCTGTATTTTACAGGACCAAGCTTTCTGCCAGATGGGTGCCATGACCTACCTGCTGGGGGATCTCCAGATTCGTCAGACACTGCACCAGCTCAGAGCACACCAACCGGGCAAAGACTGGCAAGCTGACATCAAGCACATTCCCACCCACAAAACCTCTGCTATCTCCTAACCTTTATTGTTACAGTGGATTGGGGCATTCCCCACCTCTGGGGAAACAGTGACATGGGGGCCCAGAAACTCCTGGAACACATTGTTCCTCTATCTGGCATGCCATGGGCCTTCCAAACAGACAGCAGTCCAGCCTTCATTTCCAAGGTCATTGAGCTCATCTCTGAAGCCTTGAACATCTCTTAGAAACTTCATATTTTCTATTGCCTCCAGTCATTGGGAAAGGTAGGGAGAGCCGATGGCCTCATCAAACAACTCACCAAGATTTCCCTCAAGCTCAGATTGTCCTGGTCCTCCCTCCTCCCTCCCCCCTCCTCCCTCCTCCCTCCTCCCAAGCCACTCCAAGCTCTCCTACAGACCTCGGCCCTTTTGAGGTCCTTTACAGAAGGCCATTCCTCCTTAAAGCTCACCTCCTGACCCAGGCTCCCCCATTGGCTGGCTACTTACCCAGCCTCTCTCTGCCATGTTCCCCTCTCAGCTCACACCCCGACAACCATCTCCCTAACCCCACATCAGTGGACTCAGCCACTGCTGACCTTCTCCCCCTTTTCCCGGGCGACCAGGCACTTCTCTTATATTTCTGGTTGTGAGACTAGCCTTTAACGAATGGCTGAGCCATCTCTCTAGCTCAACCAGGCACTTCTCAAACAATTATCTTCTAAGTCTTTAGAGCCCTGGTGGATGGGACCTGTAGCGGCTATTCCTGGTTGTCAACTTGACTATATCTGGAATGAACTACAATCCAGAATTGGAAGGCTCAACTGTGATCCTAATTTGGAGGCTGAGAGATACAAGTTTCTGACCTGGATCTTGCTTGACATGGAGCTCTTAAGGCATAGTGGCTATGAATCCCAGAGGATTAAGACAGGGAGATCTCTGAGTTCAAGGTCATCTGGGACAAAGCAAGTCCCAGATTCAGGCGTGGTGGCACCCACCTTTAATCTGAGCCACATCTTCTGCTGGAGACCTACATAAAGACATTGTAAGAAGGAAGATTGACTCGTTCTTCTTCGCCTGCTTGCCTTGTGGGACTGAGCAACTGCTAGATCCTTGGACTTCCATTCACAGCTGCTGCTGACCATTGTTGGGGAGTTGGACTACAGACTGTAAGTCATCTACAAATTCCCTTACTATATAGAGACTTCCCATAAGTTCTGTGACCCTAGAGAACCCTAACTAATACAGGACCCTATACTGTGGGTCCTCACCAGCCCCTTGACCGGGAAACTCCAGGGACATCACTGTTGGTACCATCTATCTATCTAGTCTCAAGAAGTCCTCAGCCCAAGAAGGACGGTTCACCTGAGAGCTGGGACCCACCACGCTCAGGTTCTGCAGAGATTCCCAAGGACAGGTCTGAATTATCTGGCCTGGCTGTGTTCACTCTCAGCAGATTCACCTTTGCCTCTTTCTCTTCCTGGGTCAGTTCCTTCTTTGTTGTCTCTGTGCTAGGCACTAAGACCCCTGCCAGGTTGCCCTTCTGCTTATAGTCATCTTGGTCCTCACCCGGCTAGGTGAGGCTGTGTGAGCTCCAAGATACCACTGGTGTTTCCACGTTTGGGATACATGGATCAATGGAGTTGGTGAGACCCACAATGACTTCCTGGATCGGGCCAACTGTCCCCCTAAGGGATGCCAAGACGTTATCTCCATCCTGGTACCCCTCTTTAAATGCACAGACCCTCTGCTTTGCTTTACCTAAGACCAAACAGACAAGGCCTGTTGCACCCAAGGTCAAGGATTATGGGGGCTGTCCATAGGGCTATTGTAAAGGAAACCTCCTAAGATGGTGCAAACAAAACTACTGCTGGTGGCAAACACGGTCAAGGACGAGCCACCAGACTAGTTCAATGTTCCCCAGTACCGTACGACACTGCATTGATATCCACAATCCCTGGGATGAACGGCGGGCACAGGGAGTAATAGGCAAGGCCTATCAAATGGACAAGCCTGCACACCCATGTGAATAAATAGAAATCTGGAGCGCGCACGTCCAGACCCTGCCCTCTGACCTCCAGAGCCCCTCAAACCTCACCAAGGCCATACAACAGCGGGAAGAGTTCCTCAGTCACACTTGGGAGATTCCTCTTGATTTCAGGTTTAAAAAAAAATGACCTTTCTCCTGTCTGGGCCTTATCCAGGAGGGGACAATCTTACTTAACCTCACTAAAGCCTCCATCCAACCATAGCAACTGAGTTCTCTGTGCTGCTCCGGGTCACCCTGCTCTGATCACAGCGCACTTACTTAGTCTCTTTATGATGCCAAGGGCTGACTCTCCCTACCCCCCCAACCAAGGACAGCATCATACAAGATGGACACCTCTCCGGACCCCCAATTCCTTTTCTGCTACTCAGAACTCTGCTCCCTTTGTAATACCACTGACATAATTTTGGTATCTGTGTGGGCACCCCCCAGGGGTGTGCTCCTGGTGCAATGGCTCTATGTCAAAAAAACTTGTCCCCTGGTGAGCCCTCCCCTCTGTGGAGCCTGGTGATGCTGCAACCAGACCTAACACTTTATGGGAAGGCTGAAATAGTCACACTTTTCCTTTCTTACTGTCCCCACTGTAGCACTGGCAGGCATTGCTACTGTGGCCCCCACAATAGCAACCACTCACGGCTTAAGCCGTGAGATCAGAAGGCTATCCGACTGTCTCCAGAAGGCCATCAACAACTCAGCAGCCCATTGGCCTCCCTCCAGCATCCAATCCCTTCTGTAGCCCAGGTCACCATGCAGAACTGAAGAGCATTGGACCTCCTTGAGGCAGATGTGGGAGGCACCTGTGTGTTCTTAAGAGAAGACTGCTGTTACTATATCAGCGAATCTGGCCTGGTAGAAACTAATCTGATTCACTCTGCTAATTGTCTGAAGACCTCCCGCCAATGCACAGGGCACACCTCCATTCTGCCCTTTCTGGCAGTCTCCACTCTTCACGTGGCTAGCCCCGTTCATAGGGCTGGTGGTAACAAGCTATTTTTTTCTCCTAGCAGCTCACCTCCCTGGGCTTTCTCCAGGAACAGATTTGTGAGGTTTCGCAAGCAATGGTCAACCAAGTGCTCTGCACCCATACTTCTGCGCAAGCCCACTGACTCCCATCTCTCCCACCCCATGCTGTCTCTTCTCAGCAGGAAATAGCCAGATCTCAATCGGGTGCTCCTATACCCAAAGAGGTTGAGGTGTTTGGTTGAAACCCCCACTCACCTCCGCACAAGCTGGGAACCCCCACCCACTTGCATGCTCTGGGCTAACACTTCATTACCCCTCACCTCTGTGTTTTTGGCAACCCATCCAAGAGCGCCCACCCGGAGGCTCAGTTTTTGACCATATATGGGCACAATCCCAGCTCCTAGATGACACGTCATCACTCCTTGCCTAAGCTCTGTAAAACTCTCTTGTTTTCACCCTGGGGTGTGACATCATTGGCCTCTACCTGTAAGGTAGGTGAGCCCTCCCAAGAACTGTCTCCCAATAAACCTGCCTTTATATTCGTGATTCAGCTTGAATTAGCTTATTTCACTGATGGAGCACAGCCCTCACGGTGGGAGGGAAGCCATCATCCCTCAACCTCCAGCAATGGCCTCCTGGAAACTTCCCAGCAAGAACAGGTTGCTTAACATTTGTCCACACAGAGTTCCTTCCCTGAATTTAGAGAAGCCCTTACTTTTTAGCGGGGCAGGAATTGAGCCTGGAGCAGGAGGACCCCACTGTCACATGTGAGCAGCAATTCTTGAGCCCAGGCACTACTGAGACCCCCACCCACCCACATACACACAGTGACTTTGGGTCACTCAGATGTGGGATCAACTCCAAAGTCATTTAAAGATATACTTTTGGGGGTACCTTGTGTGACAGGCTGTGATGAGCCGAGGTCCTGGCAGTGGGGTGAAAACTCAGCTCCTGACATGGTGGCTGAGAGAACTCAAAACCAGGCAGTGAAATGAACTTCCTGTGGTCACCCAGCTGGCAAGTGGCAGAGCTGGGATCTGAACCCAAGGTGCCTGGGATCATAGCTCATGTTCTTAATCCTGTCCATCAAGCTTATCAGGGCTAACAGAGGCTCCTCCCAGCAACCTCAGCTGAAACAGAGGTCAGGATTTTACATCCTGTTTCCAAAGACAAAAGAGGGCTCAAGAACCAAGTGACATTTGTAAAGTCACACAGCCTGGGGGTGGGGGCTAGGGAGTAGAACACTGGCTTGGTGTTTGAAATGAAATCCAGAAATTCCATGCCTAGGGCTTTGAACATTGAGCTGAGTCCAGGCCTCACAACCTCTGGAGACTCTTGTAGAACATGAGATGCCCTGTCTACCGTGGGCATTGCCAAGAAGGTCAAATGAAGGTGAGCTGTTTGGAGTGGGAGCATTCAGTCATCCTGCAGTGGGCAATCCCTTCTATTGTCTAATTTAAAAAACAGCTTTTTGACATTATGTTTTACTGTGCTGGCTTGGCATCATGAGGTGACATCCATGAGACAAACATCTGAAGGTGTGTGTGTGTGTGTGTGTGTGTGTGTGTGTGTGTGTGTGTGTGTGATTTAAACTGGCTCCTGGTTTTAGAGGCGTCACTTCCCCCATGACAGAGACGGTGTGGTGCAACCGAGCCACTGACGTCATGGTGGACAGCAAGCAGAGAAAGGAGACTGTAGGAAGGGCCAGAGAAACGGCCCCAGAGACATCCAGTGACTGGCCTCCTCCAGGCAGGCCTGATCTTCAACCTCTGCTACCTCCCCGCACGGTCACAGTCTGAGTCCATTAGGAGATTTATCCATCCTCTAGGTCAGAGCTCCCATGATCTGATCCTCTCTGAAGACACCCCGGGATGCACTCTACTCATGTCCTAAGTGTTTATTAATCAAATGAGGTTGATAGCATTAACCTTCATACATGCCATAACATTTGCCCAAGCAAAGTGTGCAGTCTGGCGTCCTTTGGTCTATCACAGGGAAGCTCAGTTACATTGTCATTTAACTTTAAAGCCTTTTCAACTGTGGGAGTAACTTGGGGTACACTGGTTTCAGCAGGAGGCCCCTGCCTGAAGGAGAAATGATTCAGACAGCCAAACTCGCCCCATGGTGCTGTCTTCCTGAACACTAGAGAGGAGATGTTTTGGGGGGAACTGTGGCTCTGCCTGTCCATTTAGGTCCCACACGTGACTGTTTGTCTTTCAGAGGGCAGAGCGGGGTTGTCATGTGTGTTGAAAAGTGGCCAGAAAGTTAATGAATCACAAAAGTGATGGGAGAGAGGGTGAGGGCGTGGAGGGTCCTCTCTATGTACAGCAGATGTTCCCAGAGAGCACGCCAGGACAGACTTACAAAAATGAGTTGGATCGTAGTCTTTAAAAAAAAAAAAAAAAAAGATTTGGGGCTGGTGAGATGGCTCAGCGGGTAAGAGCACCCGACTGCTCTTCCGAAGGTGATGAGTTCAAATCCCAGCAGCCAGATGTGGCTTACAACCACCGGTAATGAGATCTGACGCCCTCCTCTGGTGCGTCTGAAGTCAGCTACAGCGTACTTAGGAAGAATAATAAGAAAATAAATCCTTGGACTGGAGAGACCAACCAGAGCGAGCGGGACTGTCTGGAGTGAGCGGAGCCGAACGGGGATGGCCGGGAGCGAGTGGGGCTGGCCGGAGCAAGGGAAAAAAAAAGATTTATGTGTAGGTCTATATTTGGGCATTGCACATGCACGCAGTTACCCACAGAGGCCCGAGGAGGGCATCCAATCACCTGCAGCCACAGTTGCTGGAGGTTATAAGCTGCCTCATGGGAACCGAACTCTGGTCTTCTGCAAGAGCAGCGAGCACTCTCAGTGGCTGAGCCATCTCTGCAGCCCTGGAAGTGTCCTTCTTGTGCTCAAACCCCTCCAAGGGCTTCCCATAGCTTTTGAGAGCAGACCGGCCTCATCTCTCACTGTGTTTCCGTTACTCTCTTCCTTTTAGCCCCATCTGGATGCCCTCTGGTCCTAAGCCAGGTCCTTACTAGCCGCCACAAATAGAAACAGGTGCACCCTCCTGGCTGACGAATGAGAAGAAGTTTTGTTTCCTCAGCCTTAGTGCCTTTTAATCAGTGTGTGACCTGGGCAACTGAACGCAGAAAATCTACCTTATACACACCGAACTCCCCAGACGGCTCTGACATCTGGAAGGAAGCAGAGGCTCAAGGGCTGAGGGAAGACGTGTAGGAACCCCAGCTTTGCTATAGGTGGGCTTGTGATTGGCTGTGACACAATCTGAAATACCTACACGAGTCACAGAATGAGGGAGACAGAGTGCACTGAGGCCTGAATGAGATCCCAGCCCAGAGAGGCCTCGGGGCCCACTTGATCCCTGCAAAACCCATCCAACAGTCTTGGGCAGTCTCACCAGACATCTTGAGGAAGGACATGGCCCAAAGCCCTCAGTGAGATCCAACACCAGTCCGAGAGAGCCTGGAACTCGTGTCTTCCACACCAGGGCCTGGAGATCATGAGGTGTGCTAATCACACTAAGTGCCTGGTCTGTTGCTGAGGCACAATGACAGGGACCATCAGCTTTGTGGGTCAGGTGTTCAACAGCGCCACCACGTGGTAGTGAGGAACATTGGCCACAGAAAGACAATAGGCTGTACAGGCACGCCCCACAAACAGCCCAAGTAAGTAGACCCATCACCTCTCAAAACTGCAGGACCCTAGAAGGCCCAGCTCATCCCTTCCGATTAAGAAACCCCCAAGGACAGTTGGAACAGCGGGACTTTGCGCTAACGTAGGTGTTCAGGACGCAAGAGTGCATGAGCTGCAGACCACGCTGGCTGCCGCCAGTGAGTGCATTAATGAATGGACAAAAGCCACACCAGCACACAGAATCTACAGGGGGGAAATGGGTGTTCTTGTAAAGCCCAGAGTAATGTCGCAGCTCCAGCAGAAATGCGGATGCTGGTAGGGCTGCTCTGAAAGAGGCACAGGGCCCCGGTACACAGATCTCCTGCTTTCCCCTCAGCTTCAGCATGGGGAAGCAAGCAGGGGGCTACAGGTCAGGGCCAAAGACTAAAGGATTCCTGGAGCAGGACAGCCGGTGAGTGTGACTGGAGCAGCTGCAGAGCTTCCTGGCCCAGGGTCCGAGGTGATATCTCAGATAAGGTGTAAATCCGCTTCAAGCAACAGGAAATTCTAGGGAGAAAAGAAGGGATCCTGTATGGGAAACTCTGTCTCAATATAGAAGGTGGAGGGCGATGGGTGAAAAGAGGTCACCTTCGGCCTCCGCACGCATGCGCACACACACCACGCATCTTTTTAAAAAGGAAACTTGGGGGCTTGGCTACGATGGGGATGGGGTGAGGCTTGCTTGAGAAAGGCAGGAGGCACAGGGACCCTAGGGTGTCAGCAATGACACCTGGAGAACCTGTCATCAGCTTCCCGGGCAGGCCCGCCTTGGGGACCTCTGTGCGTCATTCTGCCTTGCAGCAGCTCGGGAGACCTGGTTCCAATCAAGGCTGAAAAATTACTCCCTACCCGGAGTGCTCTCCATTCTGTTTCTAAATGAAGAAATTAAATCTTGCTGGAGGCGGAGGTGGTAGGGTTGGGTGGAATTTTTTTTTTTAAGGGTGACCTTGATAAAATTTAAGAACAGATTTTGGGAGGCTGGGGGGGACAGATTTCTCTGATCTATATCACCTGTTTTCCAGTGTCATCTTCAGCAGCCCCCTGGTCTAAAGAACTGGGGTTGAATGACACCAGGCGTTAGAGCTGTGGTTCTCAGCCTTCCTGATGCTGCGACCCTTTAGTACAGCTCTTCACATCCTGGTGATTCCCCAGCCACACATTATTTTCGTTGCTACTTCATAACTGTAATTTTGCTTCTGTTGTGAATCATAATATAGATATCTGATACGCGACATATCTGGTTTGTGGCCCCCGTAGAAGGGTTGCTCGACCCACAGGCTGAGAACCGCTGCATTAGAGCAAAGGACTTGGTGACAAGTCAGTGACCATATGTCAGGAAGGCAAGCTGCCAACAGAGGTAGGAACTCAGGACTGGACAAAGGTTTCACTGTGGAGTTATAGGCTTCTTGTGATGTGTAGGGACAAAGGGACTTGGGGTGCAGACACTGAGGAAGGGAGGGGCCCCAACATGCACAGCACAGAGAAAGGCTGGTAGCCCCAAAGCATAGAGATAGAGTTTGAAGAGCTACTGAGAATGACCAAGAATACCAGTCATATGGGGCGGGGGAGAGGTGTAGATGGCTGGGGAGGGAGGCAGGGCTTACTGCTGTCCGGGGGTGGGGTGGGGACAGAGCAAGACAGGGAGAATGAAACACTTGAGGGAAGGGTCCCAGGAGCCCAGGAGCCTGGAAACTTAGAGGAAGACACTGGGTGTCACACATCTATCTGCAGGACATATTCAGAGAGGATTCTATCTAAATGAGCCCAGACTGATGCTTGGTGTATCTGTGGCATACACCATGCACCAGGTGATAGTTTCCTGCTGAAAGACTACACTTCCCAGCTTCCCTTGCGGACTATAGAAGTCATCTCCACCCCAGAAGAGGCCCATCTAATAGCATATAAGCATATAATAGCAAGAAGAGTCCCATCTTCTCCTATAGGCATTTTGGCTATCTGCACGTGTGGGTGACAAAGATGCCCCCTAGCTATGAATGAACATGGCCCTGCCTCAGATCAGACCAAGCCTCTCTTTCCTTCTGCCTTCCCTTTCTCTACAGCTGCTTTGTAATCAAATCTAACACTAGGCACTTAAACACTCACACCTATAAAGAACCGTGTGTCTGGCGAGTCCATGTTTACGGGAACGAGCATCGATGGTGTAAGAAGCAAGGAGCCTGGCTTAGACTGTGGACTTCACTTAATGCCAGGCAGGCTTTCTAAGCCCCAGCTCCTCTGTGTCCTAGGGATGTTGTGAGAATAGGCAGAGCTCCATGCAGAGTGTGTGGTATGGAGGAGGCTTAGCAGCGAGCACTGAGTTACTGTCCTCATGAGATGCTTGGTGACCAGAGACCTCAAGGACTTACCTGGTAGGAGTAAAACGTGAAGTCGCTGAACTGGATCCCAGAAGGCAAAGGGAGAGGGAAGCCTCTACGCAGCCTCTCTGTGGTGTGAGACAGCAGAGCAGGGAGTGAAACAGAGGCTGGCACAGGTTGGTGCCGGGAAGGAAGCCTGCCCTGATGTCTGTGCCCTGCCTCCTTGTCCTCCATCAGCCCCCCAAGGCCACATGTAGGACCTCTGTGGGCCTCTCTCCTTCTGAGAGTACACATTGTTGGTCTGGACCACCCCTGAGTGAAACCTGGGGCTACACAGATGGAGCACGGGACCGAGGTCCTTGTGGGAGCCTCTCTGTGTTGCAGATGAAGCTGGGAATGGGCTGTAGCTGGGGCAGCGACTCCTGCACTCCGTGAACTCAGGTGGAACTGAGGCCGGTGGGCGAGCGCAGAGGAGACGTTAGTAAGCGGGGTTGGTTGGGGTCATCCCTGAGGAACTCCCCGGAGACTCATCTTTCCCATGAAGATGAACTTGGGTGGGCCAGTCTCAGAGCTGCTTGTGTGAATCCCAGTTGGGGGGCAGATGTTACTTTACGCCACCCCGGAAAAAGTCACTCAACAGCCCCCACCGCACAGGCTGCTGTCAGATGGGCAGAAATGATGTAAGCGATGGGGGCTGAGCCTGAGCCCAGGGCATGTGAGTTCCTTTTGTCATTTGAGGTCATTGGAGGGGCCCTTCCTCTGCCCTCATGACCCTGGCCAGGAACCAGGACCTGCAGACAGGCAGCCCCACATTTCTGGCCCGGGATTGAAAACCATTGCTTTCTCCATAGCTTCTTCTTCTTACCATTGATCTTGGGCAGCACTAGTGTAGATATGAGGTAGTTTATGACATCCTCCAGGTACTCCACCTGCAGATGGAACGGGGCATAGCCGTGTTATCTGTCCTTCACACTTCCTTTCCCTCCCACTCAGCCCTCTGCAGCCTCCCAGCCTGGAGGAGCACCAGAGTGGCCACAAGAGATATCTGATACACTGAAACTGGAAAGTGAGCACCTGACAGAGGTCACAGGAACACGGGTCACCTAGGAAGGTCCGGAGCATGGGAAAGGGGGTCGACAAAAGCAAATGAGCAGGATGAACGGTACACACCTGTGATTGAGGTGCTGAGGCAGGGGGATCACGAGTTTAAGATCAACGCAGACTTTTCTTTTGATCAGTAACAGGCCTCATGCATTCATTCCAGGGGATAGGGTGTGGGGTGGGGGTGGGGGGACAAAAGCAAAACTTGAGAAGCAAGTCTTGCACAGACACACTTAACCACAAACAATAAGCTAACAGGACCACTGAGTCCTACAGCAGGGGACTCACTTGGGAGAAGTGGCCCTACTTTGATACCAAGAAATAGGAAGCAGTCATTAAACACGATATTGTAGGAATGTCACCATCAGCGCAGGGATAGGCCCATGTGTCAAGCAGGAGAAAGAGGCTCCAGGAACCAAGGAATTCTGAATTTTAATTAAAGAGGCACAATGAACAGCCAAGAAGGATATATTCTAGACCATGAGCAGAATGGTAAGAACACAAGTAACTTTCACTCCTTGGGTTTTGCAAAAGTGCAGGTTCCGGGTGCTCACTGCTACATATGTGCTGTTTTGACAATAATTAAAAAATAAAAAGTGAAAACATCCTGGAACCCACGTTAGGATGCCTGCACGGAGAGGTGACACTTAAGAGATCGTAAATGTGTGTGCAATTGTTTCTGGAGTAGTCAAGCTTGCCCCCCAGGCTGTGCTCCCCCAGGCTGTGGTTCCCCGGGCTCTGCTCCCCAGGCTGTGCTCCCCCAGATTCTATTCCCCAGGCTGTGCTCCCCAGGCTCTGCTCCCCCAGGCTCTGCTCCTCCAGACTCTGCTCCTCAGGCTCTGCTCCTCAGGCTGTGCTCCCTCAGGCTGTGCTCCCCCAGGCTGTGCTCCCCAAGGTTGTGGTCACCTGGGCCCTGCTCCCCAGGCTGTGCTCCCCCAGGCTGTGCTCCCCCAGGCTCTGCTCTCTCAGGCTGTGCTCCTCCAGACTCTGCTCCTCAGGCTCTGCTCCCCAGGCTGTGCTCCCTCAGGCTGTGCTCCCCAAGGTTGTGGTCCCCTGGGCCCTGCTCCCCAGGCTCTGTTCCCCCAGGCTGTGCTCCCCCAGGCCACTCAGTTTGATCTTCTCCTAGCTCTGCATTTGGGAAAACCCATTTTCATTTTCTGCAGGAGCAGAAGTTAGTTACCAGCCCAAGCCAGCTGGGACAGGAGAACCTGGAGGATCCCCAGGAGGGGCGGGCAGGCCTTCTGTTTGCTGTTGTTATCCCAGATGGATTCTCAGTAGAGTTAAGATGGCAGGCCAGGACCATGTGATTTTGGAGCTGGTGGCTCCAAGGCCCTCAGTGGGAAATTTGAGGCGCGTCCACCGATGAAGGCAGATGGTCTGCCCTGGGAAGCAGGGTTCTGCCGGATGCTCCAGGAGCATCAGCCTTTGGTGGATCCATGCACACAGTGTGGAGGTGCGGTATGGTGGCTGATGCCATGCAGGAGAAACTGCCGTGGGCAAGTGAGCTTCCTGGAGACTGTCCGCTGGTTTGCCCAGCTTCAATGGTGGTACCTCAGAAAGGCACAGCCCCTGGGCTTTGTCCCTGGGGGCTGCTTCTTGCTACCGCTGATAGAAAGTTTAAGGAGGTGGTTTAAGTTGTTTTTGCCGGTAACATATAAATAACAGTGAGCTTTCATGCGTTACAGGCACATAATTGTACTTGAGAGAGAAAAATGGGCTTGGGGCAAGTAAGTGATCAAAGACAGCACTGCATTCTAGGTTGGGTCTGAGCTCCTGGGTCTTGAGATCTAGGGATGTGGCCGCAGGCTTCGGTGTGTACCATGAAAAGACAGGATTATGGATAAAGAATAAATAATTCTATTATGAGTATAAGAATAAGTGATTAGCCAGCTGAACAAGACTTTAGAAATAAGGTGTAAGATAGATAGATGGTGATCTGTTTCTTGGTAAATATAAATTGTCATCCGCTACACATAGGAAAAAAAAACCTTACAACTATAGACTTTGTTAATCAATGACAAGAGAATTATTGCTTAGGGCTTATGATGACTTGCTGAGAGAAAGATAGAGGGGAAATATTCAGTTAGGTATGAGTTTCAAAAGAAGAATACACAATCAATAATCTTGTTGTAATTTCCTTTTGTGTAATGATTTTAATCTGTTTTTGAAGAATGGGTTTTTATGGTGATTTAGAGAATTTGCAACTTGTGGCTATGAGGTGATCTTTTCCTTACCTAGAGAACTTTGTCTTAGATGGTATAAAAAGGCTAAGAGAAAAAAAAAAGTTGTTTGAGCCTGCTCTTGAAGCCATGCAGGAGAAACTGCCGTGGGCAAGTGAGCTTCCTGGAGACTGTCCGCTGGTTTGCCCAGCTTCAATGGTGGTACCTCAGAAAGGCACAGCCCCTGGGCTTTGTCCCTGGGGGCTGCTTCTTGCTACCGCTGATAGAAAGTTTAAGGAGGTGGTTTAAGTTGTTTTTGCCGGTAACATATAAATAACAGTGAGCTTTCATGCGTTACAGGCACATAATTGTACTTGAGAGAGAAAAATGGGCTTGGGGCAAGTAAGTGATCCATCCACCAAGTGTGTGTCTGTGTACATATGTATGTAAAATGGTCAGAGCTTGCTTGTTAGACCTTTGCTCCGCAAAATGAATAATGAATGGGTGAATGTGCATGAATGTATGTATGTATGTATGTATGTATGTATGTATGTATGTATGTATGTATATGTGTGAAATTGTTGGAGTTTGTCTTGTTTCATCCACTCAGTGTGTGTGTGTGTGTGTGTGTGTGTTTCCTTTTGTTTTTCTTTTCCTTCTAGCTGGTCCTCAAAGAATTTAAAGAGTTCAGAGTTCCTCAAGGGTCAGGAAAGTTCTTGTCTCAGTGACTCATGCTTTATTCCCTCAGGAAAGTCTGCTGAGTGATTAATCACCAGTTCCTCCCTCAGCCCTCCTCAGTTTACCTGACCTGTCAAAGCTGGATGAACCTGTGGGCAGGGCTAGGGGAGGAGGGTGGGGGGAGGATGGAGAACACTAGAGCAGCCAAGCGGTCCCACTTCTTCTGGGTCATTCAGTAGCTCAGTCTACAACCCGGATGCCACCACAACACCTTTTCACAAAACATTTTGTATCAATTTTACCTACCCCCCCCCCCTTTCCAGCCCATTCTCCTTCCTCTGCTTCCCGGCCTCCTCACGGCCCTGTGGCCATACTCTTGGGCTGGTTCCCTAGCCCAACCACAGGCCCCTAAAAGCAGTGTAAACCATAGCTCCTTCTTCCCTGTAAGAATAGGCTCACTGAGGTTGTTTACTGACCCTGAACCCAATCCTCCCTCCTCCAGTCTCCTCCCTCCTCCCTCCTCCCTTCTCTCTTCTCCCTCCTCTCTCCTCCAGTCTACCTAGAGGGACTTGGTGGATCCCAGACCTGGCCTGCTTTACCAGGCATACCTTCTATGACCTCTACCCAGTACACATCGGCCACCCTGGTTCCATACACATGCCAAGGGTTTCATTCCCTACACATGCTAAGATGTTCCCATCACAGGGCCTTATGCCTCTGCTGTTCCCATTGGTACTGGGTCATTCTGACTGGAAAAATATCACGTCCTTAGAGTGGCCTACCTTGATCTCGACCACCACCACCACCACCACCACCACCATCACCACCACCACCACCACTCTCCTCTTTCTTTGAGACATGGTCTCATTACGCAGTAGCCCTGGCTGACCTAGAACTTACTATGTAGACAAAGTTGGTCTCGAACGCAAAGAGATCTGCCTGCCACTACTTCTCAAGGGCTGGGCCTAACACACTCAGCTTGTTCTCATCTTCTAAGACCTAGGAGTGGGGTGCTCAGTAACGTGATTGACCTGTCCACTCAAAAAGGACACTGAGCACAAGCTCGGGTGATGAAAGACTGAGTAGAGAGGGCACGTGACCAGAGGCTGATCACAAAGCAGGCTGCTTGCAGAAGAGCCAGGAGCTTCCTCAGCAGGGCCCAGACTCACCTTAAAAGGGCCATATTTGGATTCCTTCAGTTCCAGCAACAGTCTGCTGAGGAAGGAAGAGGAGGTCATCCAGTAGCCCAAGTGGCCAAGAACCCACCCTTGGACTCTACCCAGGCCTCTGACCCAGTGCCCTTTCTCAGCATAGCCCCGACTCTTCCTTGGGGACAGTTACAGGTCCTCAGAATTATTAGTCTTGCTGACCATACCCTAAGCTCCAAGCCCTTCAGTCCACCTCCCTGACAGGAAAGTGTGTTGTCCAGCGGGAGCTGTTCCCAAGGTCTAGAAATACAGTGAGTGAGTGTCGCTGTCCTGCCACTCAGTCTGCATGCTGGGACAGCTTGCTGGGAATGCAGACAGTCCAGGGGACAGCAAAGCCAAGAGACAGAGTGACTCAGGCTCCCAAGGACTTCACTGGGGCACTTGGACATCAGGCTTGTCGGTCACCTGATCCCACAGGCCACTCCCTGGTGGCCAGGCTGTCATTTAATGGTGATTTGAGAGCAAAGGGGGGGGGGGTAATGGAGTGGGTGCTTTGTTCCTTTAAGGCTCCAGGAGGCTCCTGTCTCACAAGTGAGAAAACACCCTCAGAGAAGTCAAACCATCTACCCAAGGCCACACAGGTAACAGTAGCAAAGTGGGACTTGAGTCAAATCTCTAATGTGCTTCAATGTCTGAAAAGTTGTTGCTGCCTGTCCATCAAGTCAGTAGCCCCGCTCCCATGCCTGCTCTGTGGAGTCTCGTTCCTCACCTCATCTCTGACAGGTACCAGAGGCCATGTTTTCTAGTTTTCTATCATCCCATTTTTTAAATCAGTGTTTCTCAGTCTCTCTGTGCTCCACCCTCCACCCCACCTTTCCCCGGCTTGGAGCAAATGGGTAGAGTGTGCCCAATGCGCACTGTCTGAGGCTTGCTCAGGTGGACTGGGTGCTGAGTGTGTGTGGCGGCCACTGTTCCCCTTTGGATTCAGGGATGGATGGGCACCCTTCTCCTCTTATCCCCCCCAGGCCTGCTTACCTGCCAAGCTTCATCTCTCCCACAAGCCTGTTTTCAGAAGCATCCACTTCCAAAGAGGCATTTGTTTTCTGTGAAGGAAGAGATCCAAGGAGCTGGCCTGACCTCCAGGCGAGGGGGCTGGGGGTCTGCTCCTCAGAGGCCTAGTAGTGTGGCCATACCTCTGGGTCACACCTACAGAGTCCAGAAAGACTGGACCTTGTGGTTCTAAGATCTGGACTGTCAGCTTGGGGGGTGTGTGAGAGGGAGGACACTGGAGTCCAGGCTGGCCTTGGCTTACAATAGCCACCCATTGCTTTACTCCAAACCTGCTAAGAAAGGGAAGCCCCACCTCAGCTTCTGGCCTACAAAACCAGAACCCATTTCATCAGCAAACTGGGCTTCAGCTTCAAACTGGATAGACCAACCACAGATCTCTAGCGCCCCTTCTGGGAGGGTATAGACCCATGTAGGTGGTCCATGGGCTTCTAGTGTCCCCTGCTGGGGGAGATGCTGGACACATGCAGAGGCCACCAAACATTTCTGTAAGAATAGGGTGACCCAACGAATGAATGCAAATCAACAGTGGGATGAAAATTTGAATAAATTAAGGGGTAAGCAAATGGATTCATGAATAATTGATTAAGTGATGGGTGTAGGGGCCAGAAAAGGTGAAGCATATCTCCTGTAAGAATGAGTGACTGACTTAGTTAACAACTGGACACATAGGTGAATGGATGGATGGAAGACCACACAGGGGCTATCTGATTCACAAAGATGGGCAGCTGGGAACTGTTTTGTGCCGTGAAGGAATGAATTACTGAACAAATGAAAGGATGAAGGCGTGACTTGCCCACATGTGAGTAAGCCGATGCGCAAGCTCCAGCTGGTAACGAGTACCTATGGTGTGTGTGTGTGTGTATGTCTGTGTATGTGTGGGTATAAGTGTGTGTGTGTGTAAGTGTATATAAGTGTGTGTGTGTAAGTGTGGGTATAAGTGTGTATAAGTGTGTGTGTGTATGTCTGTGTATATGTGGGTATAAGTGTGTGTGTAAGTGTGTATAAGTGTGTGTGTGTGTGTGTGTGTGTGTGTGCAAGTGAATTGGTGTCTTGAGGTTCAAGCTATGGAGTCATGGTGTCTGGGCTTGAATCTGGGTCCTCACCCTTCTTACCATGCCAAGAACGAAGAGAGGGACCAGGGAGGCATTGGGGAGGACCACAAAGGCCTGGGTCTCCAGCTTAGGACTGAATGAGAGGCCTGAGGGCCGTATGCGCAGGTGTGGAGGCACGGGCGCTGAGATGAGCAGCTGCACCCCCATGCTGGGGAACTTCTCGGCCACCTGCAGGTCCCAGTGGGGACAAGGGACAGAAGAGGTCTTTCTTATTTAAAGGTTTCTAAGACCCATGGTGGCCCATCAGCATGGGTCTTAGAAACATCAACAGGCCCACCAGAGTCAGTTTGGCCCTGCTGGCCCTGTTGCCCCCACCCCCAGAGACACGACATCACTTCTGCTCTCCTCATGCAATGCTCTTTCCCATGGAAACCCCTTTCCACTGTCTGTGTCCCTTCCTTGAGTGCTTGTCCCTGATCTTCACCAGGTAGGCTGCCACGCTTTCCTTCAGATATCAGCTCAGCTGTCACTTGGTCACGGGGACAGTGTGGGTTTTGAGGAGAGCTTAGGAGAATCTTGACCCTCCCTTCTCTCTGTAAGCCTTCCCGAGGAATGTACAAGACAACTCTCCCTGGACATTTCTAACAGCCATACCCTCCCAGCCACCGCCTCCTGATAGAAGTTCCTGTGGAATGCGTGTGTTCCTTTTCTGTAATTCCGGTTGCAGCAATGTGGCTTTGCTTGGAGATGGGCCTCTGTGGAAACCAGGTTGTGTGATGCCATGAGGCAGGACTCAGAGCTGACAGAACTGTCTTGCTGGCGCTCCCCTCTCCACTAGTGGCTGTCAGACAGTCCTCCCAGAACCCCAATCTTGGTCTTCCAGGTCACAGAACTCTTAGACACAAGTCTCTGGCTTAAGCCATTCAGCCTGCAAAAGGAGCCCTCCTGTCCACCTTGGCCACCCTGTCACCATCACAGGCTGCATGGCTTGTTTGTTTAATTGCCTTGTGCACCTGAGTGGAAATTTTCCATCTTTACAGGAAGAGAGAGGCAGGAAGCAGAGGAACATGAAGGAAGCAGAGAGGGAGGAGGAGGCAGAGAGGGGAGGGGAGGCAGAGAGAGGAGAGGCAGAGAGGGGGAAAGAGGCAGAGAGGGGAGGAGAGGCAAAGAAGGGAGAGGGTAGTGCCGTGTATGTGTGTGTGTGTGTGTGTGTGTGTGTGTGTGTGTGTGTGTGAGAGAGAGAGAGAGAGAGAGAGAGAGAGAGAGAGAGAGAGAGAGGAGAGACAGAGATGGAGGTGGGAGATAACAGGTAGGTGGTCTGTTCTGTTGGTCCCCAGCTCAGCAGAGATTTGATGTCTGTGTGAGGCTGGCCCTCACCTGGCCTTATCCTCAGGGCATTGGTGGAGCACTTGGACTATGTCTGCACTGGGCTATCCTGAGTCACCTCCACTCTGCCTATGGTCCTGAAGGGGGTTCTCATCCTATCCGGGTGGTCCA